>CM071607.1:1893714-2133714 GCA_036365135.1 Miichthys miiuy | reverse complement strand
CTGTCCCTTGTTAAGTGTCTAATGGTATTTAGTGTGTGTGAGCGTCTGTTCAGAAAGTCATGTTGTCACCTGGCAGCATGAACTTCAGTAAGTCTGAAGATGTTTGAGGGCTCTGCTGAAGCTGGAAGGTTAGAGGTTCTTATGTAACCACGAGGAATCCTCCTAAACGGCATCAAAAGCTCCCAGCTAAGAATTTCTGACCCTGTCAACTAAGTGTGATTGCTAAGGTGAGCATGCAGTGATTGGTTGACAGGTGATTGTTCAGTCAGTTAAAAATAAAATATTCATCAATACAAAAGAGTGTGAGGAATCATGTTTAGATGAATCGTTCTGACAGATGGCTCAGTGCCATGTGCCAGTTCATCAAAACGTGCAGATCCGTGAACTTCTCTCAGACTGTAGGAGTTTAGTACTAAAAAGCTCTGTGAATTAGACTTGGACTAAAAACCTTACAGTTTGGACTGATGTCCTTAGTTTTAGGAGTTTCTTCTAACTCAGCTTGTGAGGACCTGCTTTTAGCCTCAGGACGTTTTTGAGAGTATCTCCTCTGATCTACAGAGAACAGAACAGTGGTGATGAAAGAGGTGGCCAGTATTGGTGGAAAACAGTCAGTACACTCTGGACTTGCCTGAAGGCAACAGCAACCAGGACATGCAGTTCACATTCAGAGCGCTGAAAGCAAAGCGTCATGAATCTTCATCAGTTCCTTTCTGAAAACAAAGAAGCAGCCATGACACGCCTCAGGTTGTGTTCATCTTTGATGGTCTGGATCAGTGTCGACCAGTGTTGTGGGTTAGAGTACTCTGATTACTTTTCTTGTGTAATGTAACGCGTTAGTTTCGTGCGTTAAGTAATCAGTAACTTTGTTATTTTTTAAAAAGTAATCCGTTGCTTTAAGAATTTCTCCGGATAAGGACAGAAAAACTCCGACTGCAGCTGTTTGTCAGACAGTACTGAGCCACCTGCGGATGTGCAGCGCTGTGATGATGCGTCTGTGGCCTGCTGACCTACGTTACCTGTGTGTGTACGCACATTATTTTCAATTCACCAGAGAAAAGGACAAGAACATAACGGTAAAATGCACTCTGCGTTGGTGAAAAGTTTCTGTCGACCACAAAACATCCCACTTCCAGTTTTAAAAAAACCTCTTGTATCCCAGCAGCACTCCATCACCGTGGTAGCAAAGCCTGCTGAGGAAGACGACGGTGGTGCACCAGCTCCAAAGCGACAGCATCTGAGTCTCTACCAGTGAAATTCACAAGCTTGTGCACACTTAAATGCACTTTCATAACTGCATTCAGGAGTTACCTCTGTTCTGACTGACAAAAAATAATGAATTAATAAAACTATGTGGCATAGTGCTGACTGTCCTTCCTGTTGTTGTTGTCCTGCAGTTAGTCTGGATGGATGACTGACGTTATCCATTGTCAGGACGTCTCGGTGCGTTTAAAGCAGGCTGTGTGTCTGTGTCAGTTAGTGCAGCATGTGCGAGGCTGCAAAGTACGCTGCGTGAGTACTAACGCGTTACTTTGATTCATAGGTGACGCTGTAATGTAACGGATTACTTTTAATTGATGGTAACGTTGTAACCTAATTAACTACTTTCCAAAGTAACTATACCAACACTGGTGTCGACTTCCACCACAATAAAACTCTGACTGATGCTACAAAGTCAAGTTCACTGGATGAGCTGCTGACAAACTCGAATCAGGGGAAAACATTTCAGCCTCATGAACTGTAGCCACCAAACACACCCCTCCTGAATGTGTTGACAAGGTTCTAGCACACTAACGGTTAAGAGCGAAGTTCTAGGACATGAAAAAAGGACAGACAGGCAGAACTGACTGTCTTTGTCTTTTTCAGTTTAATTGTGAAGCAAAAAGGAGGCTGCTGAGAAAATGTGAATCTCTCAGATGTAGCTTATAGCCACTGGAGAAGGGCAAACATAGTTGAGAAAGGCATCACTCACCGTAGCTGAGAGCACTGCAGGTACGTTTCTGCCTCGTTCACTGCAGTTTAGTTCTGCTGGGATGAAAGACAACAGACAAAAGTTCATCCACCATCCTGAAGCAACAGAGTTCAAACTGAGGACGGGAGCTCGGCGGTAAGAGACAGGAGACAGCAGCAGAGAGGACAAATGATGGCTGAAGGACGTCCAAGGTGTTTCATGTATAAATACTCTCGTGATGTGAAGCTGGAACATTTCAGAGCTTCCTATCCTTCATAAGTGAGACAAGGTACATTCAGTGTTTGTCCAAATCATACACAGGTGTCAGTGTGCACTGCTGCAAAGATCGCTGTGTTACCAAAGAACAAACGTGACAGATCTGTTCTCTTGAATGCACCGCTGACAAGGGCGCCATAAACGGTCCCTGCTCTCAACTGCAGCAGCGATAATGTCAGTTTGACAAAAATACGGAAACGTTCACTGTGTTGTTTCACTTGTGTTAGTAACACACTGAAATAAGGACGCTCTGAGACCTTTGTCAAGGTTAATAGTCTTCCATGTAAATCTTTGCACCTTGCACATAAGGTAACATCACATCCTTGGTGGACGTGCAAGATAAGAAACAATCAAGCAACCAAGAAAGAAGTGTGTTTGTTTGACCTCATCGGTCCACTGCAACCACCTTCACACGCCGAATATAACTCTGTAGACAACGTGTTGTGATAAAACACAAAATGATTTAACACGTTGGCCTGTTGTTCATCCACCACGCGGTGATGATGATGATACAGCGCCCCTGCAGAGTCTGATTAACATGAGCATTAACTTTACACTTTACAAGTCCAATTCTGTATCAGGTCAAACAAACACAGGTTCATTCACTTATTTTAACTTCTGCTGCGATCTTTTGTGAAAACAAAATGACATTTTTGGTCGCCTTCCATCACCTCTTCAGCTCCTTCACAGTATTTTCTGTATTTCCTGATTTAAAAGCTTCACTGAGGGGTTGAAATATCTAAAAATGGAGCACTGGTCTTACAAGGGCATTAACTTTTGATGTGTATTCGACAGGTTCATTAGCTGAACCTAAGAGAACAGTGACTGGACAGTATGCAGTGCAGGGGGAAGAAGAGACGTCCATCTGACTTCAACAGCACCGTCATACTGCAGTGATATTCAGTGGCCATGGGCTGAGTTACCATCATGCTACCTCGTAGTAAAGATTTCCATGTCTAGAAGAAGCAGCACAGTGACAGCAGCCTGTCTAATATGTGGACCATGCTGCCTCATCTGTAGTCAGAATTCAATTAAAGTCTCAGAGAAAGTCTCCACTGAGACCAAAGAATAATTTTGTAAGTCTAATATATCATCGTTTTCCAAAGACAACATAGACAGCACCTCCCACGCAGAGTCAGAAAGTGAGTGAATGCAGAGTATAATGAAGGCGGTTAAATTCTGCATTATGCAGCTCAGGCTGGCTTGTGAAATGGCAGACCATCTCTCTGAGATGTTCTTGTGGCCTCTGTCCTCGGGGTAGACAGGACTTAAATATGCAGTGGTGATGGCATCAGGGCATGTGGTCTCTGTTTCCAGGGTTGGAGAAACTCCAGTAACAAGTTGCCACTCGTTGCTCTCAATTTAATAAGTTGACTGTGTGTGTGTGTGTGTGCAATGCAGCATGAGCCGAAATCCTCTAAATAACAGCGCGCCGCATTAATAACACAAATATCTGCTGCTGCTGCTGCTGCTGGGTCATTCTAGTGTTGGTCCTAAACTCAGACATCGCAACACAAAGGGAGGAAACATTGCAGTGACCCACACTGAGCCTTCAGCAAAACTGAAACAAGATCCTGCAGAAGCAGACTGACAGGCAGAGGCAGTGCAGTAACTCTCAGTCAGTCTATACATGGCGGAGGTGTCAAAGAAACGAGGATCAACAGCCTCGTTTCCACGGCATGACGCGGCTCGACTCGACTCGACAATGCTTCTGAGGTCAGCTCAGAATACGTGAGGGATGTTCTTCATCATCAGTGTGTGGCTGATTGTCACAGCAAGGAGACAAACTTTGTTTAAGCAAAGGCTGAAGGCATCAAGACAAATGACTGATTCCCCCTGTGGACTGCCGTGTTTTCACTCCACCTCCGGGTCGGATCAGCTCACTCTGAACCTCGACTGAGGCGATACCAAAAAAATACAGCTAAAAGCTACTGCAACCTACACACTGGACCTTTAAGAAACTTATTTAATATTCTATGAAGTTCACAAGAGATTTATATACAGTATAACATTTCCATTGTTGCAGTGGATTAAAACATTTTTGTGTGCAGTCACTTGCAGGTAGAAAGCTGAAAATAATGCTTAAAGTACAATAAAACTACAAGATTAGATGTTTATAGTAAGAAACATTTTCTTTTAGCAGGTGTGGATCTAAAGTGAGCAGCCCAAAGAGATTAGGAGAGCAAAAGGGCGACGTAGGAGGAGTGGAAACAGACAGGACAGGATATGAAAAAACAAAAAGCTGACGGATGAGAACATGAGAAGGAGAGGAAAGGAAAAAGGAGGCAGTCAAAGTAGATATGAGGAAGGAAGGAAGGGAGAGCAGGTCCTGAATGATGTTTTAATGGGGCGATGATGACACATTCAGCTTCCTGTTGGAATATAACACACACACACACACACAGGTAGATACATACAGGTGGATAATACACACAGCCTTATCTAACAAGCTCGGTAATAAACGTACACACACACACACACTGTATCTCTCTCTCACACACACTCTTACAGTAAAGTTTGACACTTCATTAAATCTCCTTGTTCTTAGCGAGCGCCTGGGCCGGCCCAAGGTTAATGAGGCCATTCAGGCTGCAGTAAAGGTTTCACTACAGGCTGCTAGACGCCATAAAGAAGCTATTTGGTGTGCTATCACACTGCAGCCGTAACTAGTGACGCGGCGCTGCACAGCAAACATCGCAGCACAATGAATGTTTCTGATCGTGTCATGGAGGGAAACTAATTAGCCTCATTAGAGCAACATTTTATTTGGGATTAGAGCAGGACGATGAATATTTTAAGCAGCGTGTCGACACTTTTATCTGACTCAGAGGGAGGGAGAGTCTGTGCAGAGCAGGTAGGAAAGAATACGAGCAGCTTCACTCATCCAGCTTCTGCAGCCAGCCTGCAGTGGCTGCTTGACGTCTGCTCTTTACAGATAAATGTATTATTCTTGTACTGATGTTTGCAACAATAACACACAGAGCTTGAATGTCAAAGTCAGACAGTACAAACAAGACTTAGTCTGGATGTTTATTCATATGCATGGTGGCATCATTTAATGTAACAGTCAGCAGAACTGCAGCTCAGTGTCAACCTGAGCAGAGTAACTAAACCCACCTGCGTAGGTGTGCAGGGTCTGTAACACTGTCTCACCTGTGCAGGAACAAACCAGGCTTTCTGAGCTCTTATATGTCACATATTATATAATATTTGACTGTTAGGATAATATAAGTACATACACAGCACAGCTCAGCTATCAGGGAAATAAAACCACACCAAGGCCAGAGGCAGAACTTTAGTGTGATGGAGTTGGTTTGCCTTTAAGTTGCTTTCCACACAGGAGATGATGTCAACTGCTGAAATCAGAGACTGAGAGCTCCGAGGCTTTCCTAGCTCTGTGTGTTGATCCCAGAAATCCTCCGTCAGCGTCACATGAAGGAAACGTGCCGTCACATTGGGACTAAACTAAATCAACAGTAATCTGCTGTTTATTCGTCTATAAGAAGTGTCGGTGTTGATGGTGGAGTAAACCTGTGAGACACGGCACTCATGAAAAAGCCTGTTTTTTCACACTGTTTGGCAGAGACTGACAGTATGCATAATTCAACATTTAGGTGCCACCTCAGGGTGCATCATGGGAATACAGCGGTGTCAATCAATCTAGCGGGCTTGCAGGAAAGGAAAGCGCTGAGTCATGCACAGGACGAAGCCACAGCCATGAAGAGCACATGATTATTAAAACTCTGGACAGACACTTGAAAGTAACGAGAGCTCTGCAAAAGAATAAAACAAACACGAGTGTGAAAACATTGTGTTCTTGTGATTTGTTGCCTCTGATCTGCGATACGTCGGCCTTGTTTTTGTGCAGCAGGAGGAAGTGTGGATGCACACGAAGCAGCAGCGAAGAAGAGTGTCCACAGGTTAACGTGAGCACCCTGTGAGGCAGGCTGTCTATGAATGGATGTGGTGAGCCGTCACAGGTTTCATCTAGCTGATAATTCTGTTTGTGCAGGAAGTGTCAGGGCAGTGAGGACTGAGCTGCACATTGGTCTGTAGTAGTACTGAATGCTCGCAGCAGGGTGTGCACTGTTTGCTATATTTGTTATTTCCCTAAAGCAGTACAGAGCCGATCTGTCAAACTCAGAAGATGTTCTTCTTACAGTCTGAAGTCCTGCTCGAGTGCTTCAGCTCGTTATTTAGCTGCTCTCCAAACCAGCAGTGGAGCCAGAAATAGGAAGATTGTCCCGAGGAAATGTCATTAGAATATAAAAATAGTTCTACTCAGTAAACAAAGATGGACAATAGAGTAGCTAATGTTAGTAGCTCAGTTTGTTAGCCAGGCTGCTTGAACTGTGAGCTCAGAGCACCGGGGGAGTGTCTGGACCACAGGGAAGAAGAAGAGGAGGTTTACAGGCCCAGCAGTCAGCAGCATCTATGGCAAAGAAAGATCAGTAAGTCATTAGCTTTTATCAGTGCTTAACCTGAGAAGAACCTTAAAAAACAAGAAATGATTGTATAATGTCTCTGAATGAAACTGTTTCTGTGTGTGTGTGTGTGTGTTGTACTCTGACATTTCAGAGGGCATTCAAAGGTTTTCACTGAGGGAAAAAAAAGAAGTTTAATAACGACTTTCAGAGTAAGAATTAAAAAGGCTGGTCTATAATTTAATTTGACCTCGTTATCACGAGCCGGCGACTGTTACCGAGCTCCCATAAAAATCTAATGAATTCTCACGGCCATCATTTTGCCAAATGAAGTTCTGTGTGGCCAGAAAAACCTGCTGCTGCTCGGGCTGATAGAGATTACACAGGGTTTGCATGTATTCTCCATAGTATAAGTACAGTTACTGCGGAGGTGTCAACTCCTGAGGAAGACTACGTTGACATAAGCATACAGCATTCATTTCAGAGTCATTTTGTGAGTGTTAGGTGGACGGTCGGTGAAGAATCTCTCTTTTCGTCTTCACCCACGCTGCTTCCTGTAACCGTCACTAGAAAATATTTGTTAGATTTGTGGGTTGTGCTATCTCTTCCCACAAAAACACACATCAGTCAAACAGACAGTGTTCGACTTGTTTGGTAGCTTCTCTTTCTCTTTCAGCTTTACTGCAAAGAAAACGTGCATCACAAAGAAAATCACTGAAACTTTCGAAGCTGAAGATTCCCACGATGTTGACTTTCTGTAGACGCTGTGCTTTGCTGAATTGCGTCCTGAAAGTGGGCCATGGGTGTGAAGAGGTCAAAGGTCAACACGTCCGCTGAGACTGCAGCTGATCTTTGATGTGATGCCTCACGGCGATGCATCCCCAGAGGACCAATAATCGCTCACTTCACGTCTCCTCTGAGGCCTTTCACAGCTCGAGTAAAACCTCACCTGACCGGAGTCGTGTCACTGTGACTGATCTGAAATCAATATTCAAACACTGTGGTCAGCACTACCTGCTGGTTTTACTGAGAGAATAAACAACAATGAAATAAATATTATGACCAGTCACCATTGGAATTAGTGCTGTGTGTGCATACTGCAGTTTATCTATAGCTGCAGCACCGCGAGCTCCAGGGAAGGCTGGTCAGGCCGCTTTGGTTCAGAGTGAAACATCTGAACTACTGTTGGACGGATCGACATGAAACCTGCTTCAGAGAATTACAGACTCGGAGGATAAAGCGTCCTGACTCCAGTGATCCTTCTAATCTGTCGCCTGCTGCTGCTCACTTTATTATTTCAAAGATGCTTCACAAATAATCAGACGCGTTGTCTTCAACATTTCTGTTCTCGGTTTGGTTAAACCAAAAGAAACGTGGCTGCTCAGTGCCTGCTGAGCTGAAACAATTCATTCCCGATATGCAGCTGTGTGGCTCTGTGGCGCAACGGATAGCGCATTGGACTTCTAGACAGGTGCAAGTGAAGTGATTCAAAGGTTGTGGGTTCGAGTCCCACCAGAGTCGATCTTTAAAAGCATGAATGTAAGCTGCAGAAAGAGACATTAAAGCTCCAGTGTGGAAGATCTGCGGCCGCCATGTTGTTACACCGTGTGAGGAGACTGCAATGCAGCGATTAGTCCATAGATGCAACTAAATTCTGCACACTGGACCTTTAAGTAAAGCTGATATTGAACTCGTGAAATTAGACTTCATTGGTTTTACCAAGTCAGCTCCAGCATGTCTAGAAACTTTCTGGGGCGTCTGTGGCTCAGGAGGGAGAACGGCGGTTTGATGCCCGGCTCCTCCAGCCTGCATGTCGAAGTGTGGGCAAGCTGAACCATCAGTGTGTGAATGTGTGTGATTCCCTTCTCTGTATATAACGGATAAGTAAATGTAAACGGTAACATAGTGAACGTTTACAGTAGTTTACACAGTACTGAAATCAACAGTACTATTAGAAAAAGTTCTACTGTATTTATTACAGTGAAATACTGTAATATTTATATATTCGACACAGTTTTTGTTCCTTTGATTAAAAAGTCATTTGAACATTTGAATTCTAATCGGTCATTAGCTGAACACACATTTTATTTCAGGCACGTTTAAAGCTTCACTATTTATTTGATGCAGCAGTAATGGCTTTTTCCTCCTCTTTAATATTTTTCCCTCCGTGCCTCGAGGCCTGTCTCTGTATTTTTAACCTGAGCTAACCTAACAAGGGAAAAGCCTGGTGACTCATTTTGTGTGTGTGTGTGTGTGTGTGTGTGTGTGTGTGAAATCACAGGAATTGCTGCAGCGATGAATTAATGAGTGAGCGGTTGAGCCGGAGAAACAGAGGATACTCGACTGAATCAAAGTCCTGCAGTCCTTCACAGCTACAAACACGAGTGTTTCCATCATGACTAACTGGCTCGCAGTTAACTCTGAACACTGATCAGATTTGTTCAAATCAAATCAGTCAATGTAGACAATTTCTGTGTTTTGGCCACTTTGTTTGGACTGAGAATAAAAATGTTAGAGATCTGTTTGTCTTTATTGCAAGATGGAATATTAAGGTCCAAGTAATGAATGTTAATTAAAAGTTAGAGCACATTTTATGTGTTTTTTGAGGAGGAAACACGAGCTAACATCCAAACACACGAGTAGTAACCAGGTGAAAGGCAGTCCTATCACCGAGGGACGACTCTTCTATCATCTCCTTTCCTTGGATTAGGAGTAATTAATTACTAAATTAAATTAATCAACCATTTCCCCGCTAATCTGGAGCATCTAAATCACTTGTGAAGGGCCATAACTCTGGACATGGTCATGTCCGCTCACTTCTTCTCAGCAGGTACTGACCAGGGTGGAAGAGCCAGTACACCTCCAAAGAGTCCAGCTCAACACCTTCCTACAATCTTACCTCATCGCTCACTCTCATGCTTCTCCTGCACACAGCGGCTAGCAGAGGCTAGCAGAACATCTGCAGCGTCCAGAGTCATCAGAGAGCCAATGGAAAGACGTCTCCTGCTCCAGCTGTAGCAGGGAGGATGTCGATGTTTGGAGGAGGTCGTGCACCTTCTAACGTGACCACACGAGTTTAGATTTGCAGTGTTGCCTCAAATGACCCGCCATGTTTGATTTCACTGGCTGCTTCTTATAGTCGGTGCAAAAATGTGACCGAGCAGAATGCACATGAGACGAAGCACGATCCTGTGCATCAACATTCTCACGAGTAGTAACCAGGTGAAGGTCTGCATACAGACACACACTTTGATAAGACGTATAAATGCAGCCTCTCTCCATCTGTCTCTCATCAGACACTCTTCCTGTCCTCAGGACCCGATCGATCACCCTGCAGACCTTTGATTAAAGACCACACAGGCACAAATTGCAGAGGACTCTTGTCATTTTCTGTCTGATTCCGTGTCTCCGTCACCTCCAGTCACGAACATTTAATCATTAAAATTGTGTTGTTGTTCACGACAGGGAGGAAACGTAATTTCAGCAATTGCGATGCAGAGCGAGCCAAACACGTTATTTCCTGTGAGCGCTGAGTGAGCGCTGAGTGAACGCCGTGGTCGTCCTCGTGTGTGAGAGCCTCAAATTACTGGTGACATTTCAAAAAGTGACTTTTACTGCAAAAAGCTTCCACACTTGTAAGCAATGACTCAGCATCTGTAAAGTTGTTAGTTTGCTAACTGTGGACCGAAATAACTTCCTGTTAACGAGTTTTAATGTTCAAAACTTTACTTCCTCGTCACGATCCTGCCACAGGACATGTAGGTCAAAGGCTCCCATAATGCCGTTCAGCTCCGCTGGGACCTGATTCGGCGATCGCTGCAGGCTGCAGCTGCTTTAATCCGTCAATTGAAGAAGTGAGATCACTGGATGCCCAAAGGACCGACAAACAGGCAATAAAAAAACTTTAAGGAATCAATTTTTATGGTTGAACCTCGGCTGATTGGACAGCTCAGCTGTCCGTCATGTCACACTGAGCTCATCACAGCTCCATATTTCACAGATTCACTCTCGACCTTTAACACCAACGTCAGTCAGCGGTACCTGCAGGTTTTATAGAGCAGGCTAAATCATCACCAGATCACGACTGATGGGCTCGAAGCTTTCATTATATATTACTGTCCTGAGACTAACAACACCGTTAGTCATTTCTGCATGTGCCCCAAAACAACGTGCGCTCACGTTCAATAACAAAGCGTCCAGCAGCTGTAGGAATTATTACAAAAGCAAAGAAAGAAGTCGGGTGACATTAAATCGGGAGAGGGATGGAGTTCAGGCGGCAACAAAACACAGGATTTTAACATGTTTGCTGGAAGATGGGCAGTGACGTGGCAGTTCTGTTAAGCTGGTCTTGATATGAATATATGTATTTTGACACGACAGATAGTGACGGGGGAGATGACATGCAGCACGGGGTCTCTGTCCGGACTTGAACCCGCGGCCACTGCAGTAAGTAAGAGCTCCCAAGGCCCCGTGAAGCCGGACCTGACTGAGATGAACGACCACGTGGTCGAAAAGAGCAGCTTCCTTTCACCGTCCTGTCCTGAGAGGCAGATCTGATCTGATAATTACTTTTACCTAAATGATGATCAATAATCTGACGCATTAAATTAACAGCTGTAGATATTTGGCTCACTTTACCGGAGTGAAGGTCCTGATCCAACATTATCCTAAATTATTGATAAATTCTGAATAAAAGTTGAACTGACTCTCCTCCAGAGAGAAGATCGATCCCTGCAGAGTTTTATTTTAGCAAGTTACTCTCGTGATTAGGAGACGTGCATGTCGCTTATAAAGTAGTTTAAAGAGTTCTACCTGAAGCAGCTTCGACACTGGAAGTGCCGCTTACATGTTGAAGCATCAGTTATACGGATGTGCAGTAGCATCACTCTAAAGATGTTATGGTCACTGTAGCTGCCACCCAACAACATGCTGTGTGTTTTGAATGTGCAGCAGCAGCAGCAGGGCTTCCCTGATACCTCTGATCCTGACCCAGTCTGTACACACAGTCTGCTGCTAGCCCCTGTATAACACACAGCTCAGCAGGTTGAGCTTAAAATAGGAAATGGAAAGCAAGATGACACAATTATTAGAGTCAGTTTTGTCTAATTGTATCATAAATGCTGTTTATTGTCTGGATAATAAGACTTTACTTGATTTGACTTTCAAAAATCAGTCACTCCTCTGTCAGGTCCCGTTTAAAGTAAAATAGAGGATAAAGCACAAGTCGGAGACCCGTGCAGAGACCAAGGAGGAAATGACAGATAGAGCTGAGTCATCTGCATAGCAGTGATAGGAAAAGCCATGTGAGCGGATAATCGGACCCAGGGAGGTGGAGAGGCGATGAGATCCATCCATCCATCCATCCATGTTAAGCAATGTTTCCATCTGTGGGATCCTGAAGTTTTCCCAGGCCAGACTTTGGTCAGGTCTGAAGTCAGCATGTTTGTAATTTGACTGAGGCGACATGATTGGAGAAGGTTAGTTGGTCATCTTGTCCAAATATGGTCACTTCTGGCTCCAAAAGAACAAGACTGAATTGAAATCGAGGCTTTAAATGGTTGTCCACAAACTGATGTCGCACACGGTGGGTTTACACTTGATCGTGAAGATTCAAGTTGTAGAGGAACGTCATCCACTGGATGAAAATGGCTGCAGCAGAACAGTCCGTGAAATGAAAGTGAAACTGAATGAAATTAAAACCTTTGATTGAGTTTTCAAGTTGAAAAAACGGAGGCAGGCGTGCCGGCCTTTGAGTTTAAAATGTCTGGCTTACATTCCTGAACAAAAGCCTTGGAGTGTCCCTTTGTGCTCGTGTCATGCCTGAACAGAGGACTGCCAGGTAAAGCAGCGAGGAAGTGTGTGGCATAACAGAAGCATTTCTTGGATCTCCTTTGACGGAGAAGCTCTTGATCCTCTTTTCAGCGGTGGGCTTGGGAGCTTTAGACGGATGCTCTATTTTAGCGACAGCAGACAAAGTGTTGGAAGTGCAGCCAAACATCCCCCAGCTGTCACTTCAGCGCACGGATGATGGCCTTGTTTTCTGTTCCCACGTGGTTCGCAGGAAGTTGACACATGCTGGCTCTCCCCTGTTCGTTCCTTTGCTCCTCCCTCCTGCTGCTCCTCTCCTCCTCGTCTCGTGTCCTCTCCTTACTTTTTGTTTCAAGGTTTTCCCTCAAACATTCATCGAATCTAACGTCAGTAGGTCACTCTACAGTCTCACCTGATTACAGGTTTGTACGACGACCTCTGAACTGTTTGCTTTAAAGGAAGGAGAGAGTGAGGCGAGGCGAGGCAGGCTGCAATCAGCAACTACTCTGCTATGATCCTGTCAATGCTACGCTGACCTGTAAGCAGGTGAATGGGCTGAAACTAAAGAGAGAGTGTCATATTAAAGCTGAGCGACCGCTCTGACAGAAGCAAAAACTATTTAGTTTGGGGAAGAGAATGAATAATTAACACAGTGCCAAGGTGACACCGAGCGAGCCACTTCAACCACATGTAGCTAACTCCATGGAGACAGCTCAGGATTGAATTCAAATCGGACTCAAGCGGCTCGGATAAATGACTTGCTTTGTAGCATTTGTGCAGACTGAAGCCGAGCCGAGGCCGAAGGAGTTCAGACTCACCGGAGACGTGGATTTCACAGCAGGTGTTCAAATTCAAGGTAGAAACTTTGAGTGAAAAGCTTTTCTTACCAAAGCTTTAAGCCACCGCTGTCACCGTTACACACACTTCTTTTTAATGCTTCTCTTTAAAGTGGAGATAAGTACACGTTCCCAACGGCATCATTTCATGCTGCGATGCCACACACGTGTTGGAGAATACAGTGTGCTCAAAATGCATCAAACTTTGTGACGGCGCTCGTCCTGCCTCTCTTAATGACTCTTGTATCCTCTTTAAAGGTGTGTAACATAATCTATGGTATGTTTTTATTAACGTCACCTGTTAATGAATCATTGTTTTTCAAAATGAGGCTTCATACTTCAAACTGATTAGCTACGTTGCTCCCGTTGCAGACAGATTTAACAAACATGAGTGACGTGACGGTTGTCAGAGACAAATGCTGGTCCACGAAATCAAACCGACCGGACCCAACCCAACCTAAAAGGAGACCTTCATATCCACAGAGAGAGTGAGCCTTCTTCCACAGAAACACCATGTTGAGACAAAATACCGTCTCTCTGGCACCTTTCACAGGTTTTGTGATAATAATACGGCGAGGCGAGGGGTGATTCAGTTGGTTGCAGTTTGCAGCTTTGCTGCAAGATGTCACCATGTCCCACACATTAGATCTTGAATTGATGCTGACTGTATGTGAAGCATATGCAAGCATCTGGTATATTGCTGTCACTGTGGAGCAAATGATTCTGCTGCAGTCTGCCCTTGTCCTTGGCAGAGAAGGCGATCGACTGCACTCTAACCCTGCAGTCCCTCTGGACCCTGAACTCACCCAGAACCCCGAGCCTGCAGCTGCTGCTGCATCAAACCACGCCGCTCTTTGGTTCTTCACTGGTGCACTGCAGTCTTTGTCACCACTAACATGGTTCGGCCACCAAAACATTCACATTATAAATTAATGAAGGGCAAGTGAGCTAATATGAAAGTGTCATGAAATGAATTCCCTCTTTACATTTTTGATGAAGCCGGCTTCATGCCTGCAGTGATCGCACGCCCGATGAATCATACATGGCAGGATAAAGTGCCCACATGCCTGCAGGAGCAGAAGGCGCTTCATGATTTTATAAAAACAGACTCCTTCTGTGATCCAACGTCAAGTATCCGACCGGCGCAGCTTTAAAGTTGAGTGCAAAGTTCTTTAATCCTCAAATCAAATGAAACAGAAAACATATTATTGCAAACATTTCAGGTGTCTCCATGAATCCCATTTTGATGTGATGTGACGGATGGACATCCATTTGACCAGTGAAGGCACTCAGCGGCTGTGAACAGTTTGAGTGCACGATGATTATTGGTTGCTTTACAAATGTTTGTTCTGTGGATGCAGCCCATTATCTCCGATAGATGCACCTGTGTTTCTGTGTCGTTGAAGAGGCATCTGTATTCCACGCTTTGACACCAGACAGATGGAAACATTTTGTCATCTCCTGTTGTCGTCACAAATGATAAGAAGCTCATTCAGGGAGATCAAACTTTGTTCAGGTAATCGAGGCTTTCTGTATCTGGCAGTTTTCCTCTGGTGCTGTATGGAAGTGTGTATTATTGTCATCACTGTATTAGTGCCAAAGAGTGAGCCGCAGCCACACATGGATGAACTGTTGTCATGTTTTAGAAGGTCACATGTCCAGAAACACACACTGTGCTCATGCATATACAGTATATGTGTGTGTGCGTTCATCTGCACACCGCCATCTTTGCTGCATGGCACACTGATGGTTGTTTACTGTGTGCATTCTCTCGCGTTTGACCCTGAACACACCGACCTCCATCTAATGCAGCGAGGCAGAAGTCCTGTTGAAACTGTTTACAGTCTGTCTGCACTTAACTTAGGGTATAATTTACTGTCCATTTAGTGAACATTCAAGTACCTCCACATAAATAAAGTGGCTACAATTTTCCAAAACATACTTTTCTCTCTGTCATTATGCCCATAGAGGCTGCTGAGCCCGGTTACATTTCCCAGCTCCGGTTCTGGCACGACACATTGCTCCGGGCTTGAAAACCTCTGATCTACAGGAGACACATTTTAACATCAGGTGTGAGCATGCGATGTTGTGAGCAGGTGCGAACGGGCTCAAAGAGGTTAAACACAGACAGAAACACAGATTTAGACGAATCTTTGAGGATTCTTTTGTTTCCTCTGAAAGTCTTCTTCCAGAAGTGAAGCTGAAAGTTTTAATTAGGATTTTTCCTGACAGAAATTATCATGCACCACTTCCTCTGACTGCGCTCAGCTCAGTTGGTTTGGAGTGGGGTCGCGAGAAAACTTCTTTAAAATGTAATTACACATTTTATTGCCTTCTATCATCCTCTCTTTTGAAAAATATCTGCTGTGCCATCTGTGCACCCTCTGAGAGTTTTCAAGACGCTCCTGGGTGATGATGTAGATTTCAGCTCTTCTTCCCAGCAGGGCGACATCTCAATCCCTTTTAGCTTTGGGAAAACAATGCTGTTCTGTTCCGTCTTTCAGAGAGTGGCAGATAGTAGCTGCACAGTGAGGGACATTCAAATATGATGGGAAATAAAATGTCCCGAGCCACTGTTGTACAGAGCAGATCTTTATTTGACCACCTGTGAGTGAGTTTAACTTCCAGTTCAGGCGTAAAAGTCTGACACTGTTTTGTCAGAGAAGACAAAGTCAGAGCGAGGAGTGCTGACGTGAAACAAATGCTATCAGGCAGACTCAAACCTGCCGTGTCAGGAGGACAGGAAACATGGGAGCGAGTCTGCCTGAAGGTTTCTGCTGATTAATTTCTGGAAAACGTGTTTTTGTTCTGACACTCAACAGCTGCAGGGCTTGATATCATTATTATGTTATTAGCAAAGACATTTCTGTTTTATAAGAGTGAAACACCAGAGAAATGTGGAGTCAAAGGTCTTTGTCTTGAAATTCCCAAAGGTTCGGGGTTGTGGTGCCACGTTGAAGGAGAATGATGATTTAAAAACCTGAATATCTCATGGAGTCAGCTTTGTGACACAAACATGAACTCTTGGTTCAAAGCCTCCAAATAGAGCTCTGCAGGTCGGGGAAATATAGATCCATCCATCAGAACAGTCAACAACATGCTGATGTGTCATTTACATCACTGACTTTGACTGAACATTTGCTTCTTACCTTGAACTGCATCTGGTTGATTGTATCGATCCATCTTTACGTTGTGAGGCAGCAGGACTTCAAGCTCGGCACTCGACCGATCAGCATCCTGTGAGGAACTACAGACTTTTTGTGCACTTTTTTTCTTTGCTTTTAATCTCAATAATGTCTGGAGAACGTTAAAAGAAAGAGAAGCTGTATAAATTGAGTACTGTGGAGAGACTTATCCTGTCTGTTACCAACATGGTGGCAGAACTGCTTTATTTATTCCACACTGTAAACACACGGTGCATGCAGAGCATCAAATCTCCGCGTCTGCGGTGTCACTGAGGAAATAAAACGTGTTATCAATGAAATTCAAAAGCATACAGGCACATGCACACTCGAGGGCAGACCTATTGTTTTCTGGCTCAGTCGCTCTAACGTAAAGTCTCCACCTTGAGGGAGTTTTAACTTGTGCCTGTTTCAAATCCGCTGAAGCAGAACTGCCACAGAAAATCGTCTTTATTTGAGGCTACACTCGCAGAAAGTGACAGGAACCATCGCAGAGCTGAGCGGTGACATGAATGTGAGATGACATGAATCTGTCATGAGGCAGATTCTGGCTGCCGAGGCAGGAGGAGGGTTGTGGTTTGAGGACTTGAGGACACGTGGACTCTTATATGTTTTTTTAAACTTTCCGATTTCAGAAAACTTTTTTTCAACACCTGAAGGGAAGTTAAATAACACGACAGGCTGGAGTTGCACATATTGTTCTCAAAATCAGATTTTCTGAGTGTTTGTCTGTTTGTGGTGTGGATCTTTAGAAATTTGACATTGAAAAGCAGCAGCGTCGTGTCAGCTAGGACTGACGTAGAAGAGCAGAACAGATGTTATCAGGCAGATCCAAACCCGCTCAGACACCAAAACGTCCACGAACTCTTCACCTTCTTCACTTTTCTGAGCCGCTGCTGCTCTCTGAAGAGGAATTCCAGTTTTAATACAACTCGGGTATTATTTTTCTATCAGTCAAAATAACATCATACATCATTTAAGTTCTGCACTCCTCCGGTCCAACGGGTCAGCTGATGCTGAGAACTGACAGAAATGTAAAAGCCAAGTTTTAATAAACTTAAAAAAACAACGACACAACGATGATCTAACCTTCAGCCACGTCACTGAAGTTCTCATATTCGCTGTTGTGCTGTGAATCAACCGTACTTCAACATTTTAGACTGAACGGATGATGAAACGACCTCTATAGTTCTTAAATGTGAGAGTGAACGTCTGTGAATTTATTTTTTTACATGCACCTGAGGAGGATAAAACTGGTACGAGCCTTTATCGAATGATATTACACACTGGTTTTGTGTCTGGTTTGGAGTGTATGAATGTGGCGACAGCGGCTGTAACCAAAAGAAACAGAAATGACTTAAGTGTGCTGGATTATTCACACCATAAAATCATATGTGTCTTATTAATGCGACGCTATGATGTCAGGCTTTAAGGAAGTGACTGTAACATAAGGAGCAACCACCGCCACTGTGCCACTGTGCGACTGTGATTACATTCAAAGGAATGTGATTGGCATTCAGCTGCTGCCAAGAAACACCAATCAAGCGTGAACAAAATGGAAATCAGCCATTTTTTAATTTGTGTTCCGACGCCGACGAGCCTGTTTCCTAAAAATAACGACTGACGTTCACTGAGAAATATGTTGGAAATGTAATGCGCCCTCGTGTGCTGTTCTTTGTCTTTAATATGCTGAACGTGTCTACAAAACATTCACTACATCATCAGCAGCTAAAACATTTTTAATGGCGAAGACTTAAACGTCATTTTAAGGAAATTTATACAGAATAAAGTCGAATTATAAATGACATTTATTTTACATTTATTTTGGCAGCATTCATGTCGATTATCAGTGTTTCTTTAGATGGTAACATGGAATAAAACACCAACCTTGAACATGAAATCAACAGTAGCAACATCCTTTGAATGGTTTACAGTGTAGCAACTAAAGCATGATTATTGTGAGAATAACAAAGTTTGGTTGAGGTTCAGTGAAGATCTCCATATTTGTCAAAAGCTAAAAATCAACTCTGACTCAAGGCGCCGCACAAAAACCACGACACGAGGCTAAAAGAAAGGAAGTAAACATGAACACAAAGGGTTCAGACAGTTAAAAGTGTGCAGGGTTGGACAGATTTCAGGCTGAGGAAAAAAGCACAGAGACAGACAGCGAAAGAAGACGAGGAGAAGCAAAATGAGATGAGGAGGTTAAAGGTGAGAGGCGGGAAGAGAAAAACAGGTTTACATCAGCACGTCGGGAGTTTTTCCCTCCGCGTGGGACGCGCTCGCTCGTCGACCTGTTTCATCTTTGGTATTTATAAAGAGCTACTTAACATTCACCAAAGAAGCAGCGTCTGACTAAAAACCCGTACACGGCAACTGTCTGAGAAGAAGATCAGCCGTCACGTAGATGAGGAGTAAAAACCTGACACTCAAAGCGGTTGTGAACTTTGAGAGGAACGTTTCCTCCTCAGCCGAAGGGAAAACAGTCTCCTCCTCCTCCTCCTCCTCCGTGAGGAGTGGTGGCACATTGTCGTCCTCGTGTCGTCTTCGAAAGGCGAGACCGCCAGCATGAACGTGGGACGACCCTCGACCCGCTCTTTGTTCTGAAGATCAGCCGTCCAGATGTGAACCGCTGACTTCAAGCTGAATGGAATGGAGCCGTCATTGAACAAAATCTGTTTCACCTTTATGACGAGTCAAAACATCCGCCATGACAAAAAACAACGCGAGACACGGTTATTTGTGAAGCGTGACGCTCCACCGTTCAGGATCTGCATGACAGCGTGCTCACCGTTCGTGATCTGCATGAGAAGAGGAAGAAGCTGGAAAAGAACGTGGACACTGTACATGGCAACGCTGACATGGTAAAAACAGGAAGTGGACGTGGTTATCATGAAAGAGACGGACCATCTGTGAGAAACTACACATGGAAAACAGACAACTTTAGAGCCGCTGTACAAACATGGTGGTCCAACATGACATACTGAGGAAACAAGCAGAACAATTCTTATTACCAGGTGATGAAAACAGAATACAGATTTTATGACATTTCTTAAACCTGTCGTGATTTTGGGTTTCTCGTTTAGTGTTTCCTGTTTTATTTTGTAATCCTCCCCTCTCCTCGTGTCTGTAACTTCACTTCCTGTTGTTGATTTCCTGATTAGTCTCACCTGTGTCTTGTCATGCTGCCTTCACTCATGTGTTCAGTCTGTATGTTTCTCTGTCAGCTCGTCTGTGTCTGTTACTCAGTCCTGTATTTGTTCGGCCGTCGTGTTTGTCCCAGTCTTCCTGTTCCTCTTCCTGTTCCTGTTCCTGTTTCTCTTCCTCTTCCTGTTCCTCTTCCTGTTCCTGTTCCTGTTCCTCTTCTTGTTTCTCGTGGATCTCAGTTCTGGATTTTTCTTGGATTGTTGTGTTTAGTTTGTCTTTGTCCGGATTCTTCAGCCGCCTTTTTGTTCTGTTGTTTCTTGAACTGTCACACTAGACCTTTAATGATTTGAGACTAATAACAAACCGTTTTTGATTTTTGATTTTTAATGAAAAGCAGAGATGGACAGAGTGAGGTGAGTTTGTTTCGTCTCTCTGGGGAATCATGGAGGGATGGAGGGATGAACCCTCGTCCTCTTTGAGTGATAACTGTAAATGTCAGTGATTCCTCTGATGGACAGAGTGACACATCAGGAAGGTAAAGATCAATGTGGCCATCGATAGACCAGACTGTCCACAGGAAAACAAAGAAGAAGAAACAGACACCAGAGATCTGACTCTGCTGCATTCATGAGCTTCGATGTCATTAAATCAAACTCTGAAGACGAACATGGACGCTGTGCAAAGGTTAATAAGAACGTTGTCACCTCTGTGAGTCGAACACCTCGCGTGTCAGAGCTTTGTTATCAAGAACAGAGGCCCAGCAGGTTCAACACCTCTGAAGATATTTCAGGAGAGCGATGGCTGACTGAAAGAAATGAAATGTATAAGTCCACAGTGAAGCAAACATTTTCGTTCGTTAGTGAAGCTGCTTGTCAGATTTTCAAATGTCACCGAACACCCCAGAAACATAAAACAAAGAGAGGAAGAGGAAGAGGAAGGGATGAACGTACGACTGTCTCTCCTGCTCTGTCCTGTCACCCTTCTCTTTCTATTTATAGGTTGACATTTCACTGTCTACAGAACAAGCCCTAACAACACAGTGATGGATAGTGTGTGTGTGTGTGTGTGTGTGTGTGTGTGTGTGTGTGTGTGTGCAATCCTAAAGAGCAGAGTGATGCATAGTGACTGTTTGTGCATCTTAACAGTTGATCCCCTTCAGTGCAGACTTTCTCACAGGTTCCTGATGTTCATCCTCATGTAGTTAGTCTTTCTGTTTGTGTGTGTGTGTGTGTGTGTGTGTGTGTGTGTGTGTGTGTGTGTAAAGGTCAGTAAACTCTCCCTCTCTGTGTTGATCCACTGTGTTTAGCTGCAGGTTAATGCACCATGAAGAAGTTAAACTCTGAGTTAAAACACTTTTTTCCTGCTGCTTCACTTTAAGTTTCTGATGAGGTTCTGTTGGGTCAGTATCCAGACGCAGAAAGCTAATATACAGGATATTGCATCTATTTACCAAAGTACATCTGTAATAAACTCAGGTATATCATTTAATGTGCTCGCTGTCAGCCTGTGACAGAGGCAAATGGAGGCAGGTCCACAGACACATCTTCATCTTCATGGTAGCAAGGCAGATTTTTAATATTTTAGTTTGGGGAATGTCCAAGCGAGGTCACAAGTCTTCAGTTTCCATCCATCCATCCAAACATTCATCCATGTTAAGCGATGTTTTCCAGCTGTGGGGTCCTGCAGTGTTCCCAGGCCAGGCTGTGGTCAGTCTGACTCAAGTGATGTCACCTGAGGTTCAACAGATTATAGCAGACCAAACGGAGCTCACGGTGTTACAAGAAAAGCATCTAAAAGACTGAAATGTTTTAGGACCTGAACTTTGAAGGCAGGAGCAAGTTCATATTTTTGTTCCTGCTCCCCAAAATGTTCGGACCAAAAGTGTCACAGACTTCTCAGCAGGCCGAGAACGCCATCCATTCAAACATTCACCACGATGACAGGCCTGTGACTCTCTTGTATTTTATGTGCAAATACAAACACACTCC
This sequence comes from Miichthys miiuy, assembly GCA_036365135.1. Lineage (NCBI taxonomy): Eukaryota > Metazoa > Chordata > Actinopteri > Sciaenidae > Miichthys > Miichthys miiuy. Next base: position 2,112,105 of record CM071607.1, on the reverse strand, counting down.
TTTGGATGCAGCCCAAACAGCGATGTGAATAAGAGGATTTACTTCCTGCTCCTGGGTCTCCTTAGATCTTTGGACTATTTGATGAGCAGCATGATCAGTCTGCTGTTTTTAGAAGAATGTAATTTCCAGCCACTCTCCTCCCGTTACAGTTATGAGAGGCTTGATTTGCATTTCAGCTCCATGGAAGGCTTTGAACATGTTTTCAGACCCGCGTACTTCCACCTGCCCAGCACCCACAATCCAAAGCGTCAAAGTCGTCTCACTTCGGTGTCCTTTGATTCTCCTTCTCATTTTATGTATTTTTGTCAATTGTGATGTTTCCGTGCTGCCGTCAAGAAACTGGAGAGTCAGATGTGCAGAAGCAGCCTTACAGCTCATTTCAACAGACAATGTGATGATGCACTGATGTAGTGCGAGATTCTGAAGAGTTACCACACTAACTATGAAATATAAAAGTGCACGTGACCTTCGAGAGAGACAGAAAACGGAAGAAAAGTTGGCAGAGACATTTCCAGGAGAAGTGACAAAGTTGTGCAATACAGTTAATGTTTTTAATGCCACACACTGAAGAACACACAGCCAATAACACCACAGTGGGAACATTTGTGAGGCGGCTCGGATTTGAGGAGGTGTGCAGTGCGTCCAGTTCACCGAATGCAAATCACTGATGAATATTCAAAAGAAAAACACAAAAATGTTGTTGAAAGTCCACCTGTTGTGAATTTTATGATCAAAAAAATCCAAAATCATTTCTGAACATGGAGAAAATGTTAAAATTTACTGAAAGGTTTGCTCAGATTTTTTTTATTATGAATATTTTGTTCACATTTTGAATGTTTTTCCAACCTCCTGAACTTTAAGGAAGTTTAACAGTCATATCTGTCAAAGCCTCCCAGGAACAACACTGGGCCATTCTGTGGTTTTGGCCACAGCTGGAAGGCCACGTGACAGATCTGAGCCACAAAAGAACATCTCATGCATAAGAATTGATTTCAATATTGATTTGATCTTTGATTTCTCCTCCTGTAACTAATATACCGTGGTGACAAAACGTACCCGTCACATTGTGTTGCATTTCATTTGCTATGTTCTGTGTATTTTTAGGAATGTGACCACAGTCTGCAACTTTTCTATCTCTCAGCTGTGACTTACTTCAATGCCTGCTGAGAGTTGGGTAGGAAACTATGCATGAGGAGTTCTTGTGATAACCTTCGAGGCTAAAGATAAGAGTCAGACTCCCATTACGGGAAGATTCACTTGTCAGGTTGAGAATTCAGCCTCTTGTCATCAAGTTGAAGGTTTCCCATCATGTCAGATGAAGGTCGTGAACTGTATAATTGTTATTTTATAAATCTTTGTCAGGCTCTGACTCACCTTGTGTATGTGAGGATCTCTGTCTGACCTTTCAGCTGAAAGCAGAGCAGAGTTCTTTGTAATCATGTTCTCATATATTACAGCTGTATGCTCATATTGTCTTCTGAACCTCATTTTATTCTTAGTCTGTTGAATAAATCAAAGACAATGTTGGAGTAACTTTGTTGGAGAATATACAGGAATATAAGTAATCAGGGTTGTGAACGATAAACCGATGCGACCGGATATTCGGTTTAACAACAACGAGATACGGCTGCGTCGGTAGCAGCCTCCTCAATCGATACGAATTAGCCAAGAATTCCTAGATGAATCAGTTGTAGAGTCATGGATCGGGTATCGCGAGACTTGGAATCGGTTGGCGGCTTCACACACTTTTGGGAAAATCCCCCGGGCCCGTAGAATCGAATCAAATCGACGTTCTTACACTGTAATAAAAGTATATCGTTTTTGAATCGTATAGTGACCTGTGCATCTAGATGCGTATCGAAGCGTTTATCACAGAGAGATGTGCAGCCCTATAAGTAATGAACTCATGAAACGCTGACATCAGTGCTCGGTTTGCAAACATCTCGACTTTTGAAGGAAACTTAAAGGTCCGATGTGTGAACATAATGCTCGTTTATTCAGAGTGTATTGACCTTTTTGTATTCAGTGTTTGGAGCTTTGTCTGTACAAAACAAGAACAAACTGGACAGGGTTGTTAAACTGGGTGGCAAGATAACTGAGGAACCAATGTACAGTATTACTTACACAACAGACCAGTACACCGTACATTTAACTCGGATGATCCTAGCAGACCCACTGCACCTTCGATGGCCTGAATATGCACTTTTACCTTCAGGGTGAAGTTTAGCTTTTTTATAAAGTTCTTATGATGCTGTTTTTTGGGTTATATTATGTGTTACACGTCTTTGCGCACAGCGAATTCCCCAAGGGGCAATAAAGGTTAGTAATCATGCATCGAATTACCATGAAAGAAAGAAGGGAAACTAATGTGTCCAGTATAAATGTCATGTCTGTGCTTCATTTTCATGCCATTCATGTTCGGGGAGTTGGTCAGCGCCGCTCTCAGAGGTCTGATTAACTTACAGAACAGATGGAACAGTGGACGTGGTTTCATACATACATACACGGACACACTCTGTGTGCACATGGCACATATGGTCTGCACACATGGTCCGCACGTCCTGTTTGAGCAGTCATTTATTTTGGTTGAACATGAGCTGCAGACCATCGCAACTTGGAAATTAATAATTTGTCCGGCATATGTGCCCAGTGAACGATTTTAATCGGAATGAATGGGATCGCTCCACGGAACGCCGTACCAACTTCTCCTTGGATCAGTCTGATACAAATGTTTGTATCCAGCATCTGATGTGGCTTCTCCCTCTGTGCCATCAATGAAACACACTGAGCGACTTCATCACTATGAGCACACACATTCCAACAACGGACCGACATTGCATGACCATTACAGGACCTTATTTACATGTTGGTTGTGTATGACTGTGGTACTGAGGTTTCCTTCCTCTTTCCATGTATGGATGAGTTTAATTGGGTGTTGATGAATCAGCTGTTAGCTGAGCAGTCACTGCCTGAAGTAAACTACTGCCATGCTCCATTAACAGCAGAGTCCATGCTAACATTTTCAAGATTACTGTGAGCCAACAGTCTATGCTAACATGACAATTTTAGTCTTATGTAACAGTCTCATTACACAACAGCTACGTTGAGCAGTAAGCCAACAACATCCCCAAAGGTTGGTGCATTAGTCTAAAACCAAAGTGTCTGTACTGCAGCAGACTGTACCTGAGTGTGTATCCTGGTTCTTTGGAGGAGCTGCAACATGTATTTTTGTCAAATGAATATTTATAACAACAGCAGCACTCTCATTAAAATATTATGGAGTGATACCTGAAGCACTTGAGTCTAAATCTGTAGTCAGACCGAGAAAAACAGGCAGGAATCTTTGACTTTGGCTGCATTATTTCATAAAATAGTTTTTTTAAATTAGAGGCAGAATCAAGTTCATTGGCAAAGTCGTAAAAAAAGAAGAGGTGACACGACGCTGCCAAAACTTAAAATGAGTCATGAGAAAGAGAACTGAAAAACTCAAAAAATAACGTTTGAAACCAAAAGTCAGCATTGACTTAAGCCCAAACCCCACCGGGCCCGTCCGCGGCGCGTTGCGTGAGTGTCGCGTCATTACAGGTAACACGTGGCCATTCTAGTCAATGTATCAAACCCCACCGGCCCCGCCGTGGTCCGTTTCAGACGCGTCTCTACGCGGCCACGCGTTGGATACGCGCCTGTTCTATTTTTGATGCTTGATGCGAGCAGCACGCGTCAGTCTACACAGAGCACCTCGAGCTGACAGGAAGCCAGACACAGAAACAGCAAAGAGAGTCCGGTGGATTTTCAAAATAAAATACCCCGTGCAAACTGCCGGTCGTAAAAACAGACAAAACTAATTAACTACGTAGCATATTTACAATGTAGAAGCATGTTTAGAAGAACATACACCGGGAAAATGACCAAATCTGAGCAAGTAAACAAAGTCTGGCGGGCTAAACGCTCGCTTCTGAAACGCTCCCGGTGGGTTTGAAGTCACGTGCAGGACGGACAAAATACGTGACGCGGACGGGCCCAGTGGGGTTTCGGTGTTAGTATAACTTATGTAACCTAAATTATGTGACATATAAGTTAAGTTATATAACTAAAATCTTTATTTCAAGCCAACGCTGATGCTCTGTGACAACATTATGTGGTGACAAAGATCCGGTACGCCTGCATTTGTCATTCACGCGCGAACTGTGTAGGACTTTTTATTTAACTCTGATATGCCTGCAGTGAATCTTCAGTCAAATGAATGTCTGACAGTGTTTGAGAAAGAAGTGAATTCACTGCCACTGTGATATTTAAGTCCATATTTAGATGCTGTGTTATTATTCTGACATGTCTTTTGTTTAAAGAGACAGAAACAGCAGAAGCACTTGAGAACAAACACTGCGTGTGCACTTACAGCCCGGCTGAGTGAAAATCACTGAATTAAAACAAGAACAATGAAACACTTTCACTTTGATTTGCCACATTTTCTATCTGCTGCTGAAATAAACGTGCGTGATTTCAGCCTAACAGGTATGGAAACATTCAATCAGAGACAAAAATGAGCTCAAAGGCGAAGAGACGATGGAGAGATGATACCATAAAATGTCTAACATCTGCTTTCTATGAACAATACGACCCCATCAGCCTCACACTTACATAACTCTCCATCTCGTCTCCTGGAGGATTTTTTTTGTTCTGCTGTGATGTGCGACGTGTGCTAATTTCACCATATCAACCGTTTTGTACAGAGTGGTGCTTCTTCTCGGGGTCGAGTGTCTCTGGAAGGTTTTAAACATCCCTTCAGCCGCTCAGTCACTACATGCATTCAGGCTGCAGAGTGCCATACAGCAGCACTGCAGCAGCTGCGGCTCATTCAGGACGAGTTAAACACTCATCTGATATCAAACTGAATATTTAATCAACCCGTCTCCTTGCTCTGGTGATGAATAGCAGATCTCCATTCTTTCCTCATGCTCTCATATCAACCCGTTCCCTTTTCATCATCCTCCGGTGGGATTTTCAAACTTTTGTTCCTCTCCTTACTTAAAGTACCTGAAACAGCATCAAAAGAAGAGGCTCTCCTGTCAGAGAACTTCATATTTGCTCTTACATCTCCTGCTGTGTTTTAATCCTCTTCAAACATAATGTTCTGTACGCGCCGCTGAAAACCCGACATAAAGAGAGACTGTCGACTTAAAGGGGACCTATTATGCTCATTTCTAGCTCTATATTTTTATTCTGGGACTCCACTAGAGTAGCTTTGCATGATTCACAGTTCAAAAACATCCTTTTACCGGCCCTCCATGCAGCCCCTCGGTTCATCCTCACTCTGAAACAAGCTGTTGGCCTGCCGAGGGGCAGCGTCCAGCGAGCGTCGCTTCATCCTCCTGCCGCTGTGCTCGACGTCCAACAGCTTCAGTAACGACGTGGGCCCTGAATGTGATGGTTTTACTGTTCATCAGACCAACAAAGAAAGACAAGGATGCTGTTTAACAATAACTTTATTGTTTCACTGTGGTCCTGATGAGGACTGTGTCCATAGTAACGGTCTGTTGCAGCATCGGCCCACTCAGAAATGACCAACCAGATAAAGTCATAACCAATCAGAATCCAGTATTCAACAAAGTGAGTCATGTTTTCATAAATCACATCTTTAATGCACCGACTCTGCTCTGTGTCGTACAGATGCAGGGACGGGTGTCCTCCATCAGGTCCTCGGGTGGAGTGACACGTTGAGATGAAAGTGAAAGCGAGCACTCGTCTCACTGACTCAGACAGACAGCTGGAAATGAAGCTGTCATCTTTTTAATTTGCTTTCCTTCTCCACCTGCCCGCCTGCCCACCTGTCTCCCTGTCCGTCTGTTTCTGTCGCCATCACTCACTTTCGTTTTGTTTGCTGTTCAGACAGACAGATGTTCGGCCCGTCTCACACTCTGTCTCCATCTTTAATTACCTGTTTGTGTGTTGATATCTCTGTCTTTACTCGCTGCTGTCGTCTTTATCGTCCGCCCATCTTTCTATTCTTTCTCTCTCTCAGGTCAGACAGACGACAGATGTACGACTCGTCTTCTTTTTGGTTGCATCTGTTTATTTATTTCAAATGATGACTTGAAAGAGCTTCATGCTCACGAGCTAAAACAAAGTTCTTAACATGTTGATCTATCTTCAGTCCAAGGATCTTTTTTATACAACTTCATCTGTAAGAAATGGCTTTCAGCACGACAAAACGAGAATGCTAGAATGTTTACCGTGGATTTATTGGCTATTGTGGTTGTTATCATCCAGATTTTAAATCCTAAATATCAAACCTGATGTTATTGTGGAGTCAGAAGGTTTAAGAGTGGATCTGTGTAACTCTCACATCACCAGATAATCCGGTCAAACGTTGGTACCCACCAGCGTTTCCTTCGATTGTCAGGAGGGTGAATTTCAACCCAAAGTTTCCCGTAATCTCAGCCCAGACTAAGAGACTAATATTTTCAAGGTTAACAATCCAATGCTTTGTTGCTGCTGTGTTTTCAGTTTTATAGGTTTTTTACAGTTTTCTCACACTTCTGTTTGACTTTAGTCTCATCACTGCTCCTGAACGTCTCGTGTGGGTGGAGTTGCTGGTTAACTTTCAGTCACCTCCTTCACACACAGCTAACCACACACATGAACACACAGTCAGCTGTAGTCGGACAAACTGAAGCCCATTGATCGACTGTATGTGTGTCTCTCTCACACATTATTAAAGCTGTGATTGGCTCGAATGGCCATGTTTTCGGGGTCGTGTCGGGGTTAACTGGATCCCAAGCAAAGACCGACAGTGAGAGAAAGGCAGATGCGGCGTCAATCCGTGACTGAATGCCGGCTGCCAAGACGAGAGGAGAGCTCAATCAGGAAAATGGCGCTGCAGCAGCATGAATTGCCGTCGATTCATCACAGTGTTTGCAGAGGGAGAGAGATGGAGGATGGAGAGAGAGATAATAATGGTGTTTGTCTGTACCACGCAAACCAAATGAACAATTACACACTGATTTATATAAAGCAAAAATGCATCGATGGCAATGCAAGAAGAATCAGCAGCAATAAAAATGCTCAGCGTTAAATTTAATTGCAGATTTAATTTCCTCGGGCGGGTCATTGCACAGCTTAGCCGCTCAGAGGCCGCTTCACCCGAGACTTTACGCTGTTCCCTGGAGGACAACATTGTCTCTTAGAGGCTGCGTTCATATATTACTGCTATAACCAGATTATATAGTTTTTAATCAGCATAATGAGGAGGCATTTATAAAGTCCCAAAATGATCATGCTGATATGAAAAATGTTCACTGTGAAGATATTTCATTTGTTTTCTACAATCTCCTTCATGAACATTCATCAACTCCTCAAACACTTTGTTTGGAAACGATTATGGTCGTGATTAAATACTGAAAAGTAGCTGAGACAAAGATGCATTTACCTGCTCGATATTTAATATTTAAAGTGCACTTTGACCACCTCGCTATGACTATGACGCTCGTATTATTCAGTGAAAGAACCAAACAAGGACATGAAGTGAGTTTCAGTCACAGCTGGCAGGGTTCGTTAAGGATGCACAGCTCCTTGATGTGGTTCAGGTGATCCTAGTGTTTGTTGGATGCTTCCTTCTGGAGTTTTTCTGGGTGCATTGAGATAGAAGGAGACATCGGAGCAGACTGACAACATGCTGGACAGATAATGTTTCCCATCTGCACTGAGGATCCCCACTTTATGGAGAATTGGACACCTTAAACTGGCAGCAAAGAATGTCTATGACCCAGTCAAGATTGTATAACCTCAGTTAGATTCAGTTTATCTCTGAAGACAGCGACCTGAGCTGAGCTGTCGTTAACTATCCAAAGGTGTCCCGGCCAAAGATGACGACTTTGTCAAAGGTCATCATCATCATCATCATCACAGAGAGAAAGAGGCAGGAAGTCCTCGGACATAGTTGGAAGTTTGCTTGAGAAAACAAGTCAATGTGGAAGCAGGAAGAAATGCTCAGTACGTCCAGACCTGCCGAAACAAAAAACAACCTTCTTCATGGCAACAGCCAAAAAATATATATATTTCATATAGACACACTGCCCTGCATGAACTATGCAAGAAGACAAGACAATAATAAGTTTAGATGTTGCAGCCCTGACAGACGACATTCAGATATTAAACACAAACATCTCGGGCAACCAGAAAAATCAACAATCCTGGACCACAGACGGATGTATCTGTTATTTATCTGCTGTCTTAAAGTTTTCATAATGAACCGAAACAAGACACGAGAGTCTGCCAAGACGGCCAAACATCCAGAGAGCCACAGCACAGTGGTTCTCTGGCAGAAACACCACTGAGTGAACAGCAGAGCGCCAACTTTCAGCGTAGCACCACACAGTAAGAGTCAGCCGTCAGTCCTGACCTCTGAAATCTGTCGAGTTTATTTTGATTTGAACATTATTTTTAACACACCTGGCTGACTGGATGGCTGCTGGTAGAAAACTGGACATGACTACCGAGAAAAAGACCTGTGATGAGAGTCGATTGCACACGCTGACGCTCATGATTGCTGATATTATTCTACTACAACAGGAAAATTACTCTAAATCTGGGAGCAAAACTGGAGTTCATTTCTTGGTAATGGATGTTCTGGCTTGGCTGGGTGATCTATTGAACACATTCAGCAGTGTGCATGGTGTTTTTACCCTCCAGAAGGTTTAAGTAAGAGTTATCAGCAACAAGGACTGAAGCTTCGACACGTTCTCAGTCCTGACTCATCAAAAACAGCAGCTTGGTCAGCAGCTTTATGCATTGTGCACGTTCAAGGCTCCATAATTCATAAGTTGGCAACAATTAATAAAATAAAGCTTGCTGAGATACATCTAACATTTTAGTTCAGTCGTCACAGTTTGGTTTAGATCATACGTAAAGCACGTTGTTACGGTATAAGTAACCGTACTTAGAGGGACACTTACAGCTTCCTAGTTTGAAAAGTCAGGGCAGTGACCGAGAACTGGCTAAAAACCTTCAGCTACAAACAGGACGTTGACTACAACAGTAACATGGTCTCATAACGACACAGGAATAATATTCATAGTAATAATCTGAAAAAAGTAATAAAGAATTGATTAGAAAACGTTACTAATAAGAGCGTCACGTAATTTGGTTCCAGCCAACTTGCAGATGAACACATGGAGATAAAAACATGTGATCATATATCTTTTATTAGGATGTCTCACAATATGCATGCAAATGCATTAATTACTACTCGCAGTGAAGAGCCGCGGCGACACTTCAATCCATTCCAAAATAATGCTGTCAGGTGTTTGCTGGCTTGGCAGCAAGTCTTAAGTCCCAGTGGTAAATGAGCTATACAATATAAACAAATGGTGACATTAAGCCCACCGAGCGGAAAGTGAAGAATGTCTTTCAAACTTCTCACAAAGTTCAAGTTGAAGTTGAGGAGGTGAGTCAATGAGGCAGAAGGCCGTGGCATTCAGAGCCACCGCGACAGCGGCGGCTGCTGCAAAGGTCTGTCAATACTGCAATGACATTAACTGTGAGCAGCAGAGATTTGTCCCATTGGATGTCAGCCCAAATGAGAAAGAGAGAAAGTGTGTGTGTGTGTGTGTGTGTGTGCATACCAACTAGTACAGTTAAGTATTGGATTTCCCAGAGATAGTGAGCCTTCACTGGGAAGGATTGGCTTACGGACCTCAATGCAGTGTGTACCATTCAGTTCTGTTGGCTTCATCACACCGTGACCGTCAGCACTCACACTTGAGTGGTTTGCAGCCGAGTGTGAAGCAGCCGGGATGAGAGTCAGGGCCTAAAAGTCTGAGGCCGTGCTTCTCTGCAGAAAAACGGTGGATTGGTTCCTTTGGGACTAAGTCACTTCCCCCCCGAGGGAATGACTTTAAGTATCTCAGGGTTCTTGTTCACAAGTGAGGGCCAAATGAACAGGCAGCGCCACAAATGATGTGGCTTTGTACCACACAGTTGTGGTGAAGAGGGAGTTGAGCCAGGAGGCAAAGCTTTCAATCTGCCATCTGTCAGTCAATGTATGTTCTGACCCTGAAGTGCGGTCATGAGCTTTGGGTATTGACTGAAAGAGTGAGATTGCGGATACGAGCAGCTGAAATGAGAGACCCTGAGAGATAAGATGATACGGTGCATCAAAAGGAGCCAGTTGAGGTTGTTTAAGCAGTTGATCAGGATGCATCCAGGGGCAGATACTATTAGATGCTTTCCAGGCATGTCCAACCCGCAGGAGGCCCTGTGGAACACCCAGAATGCACTGAAGGGATTCTCATTTGGACGCCTCGAGGTCCCACAGAAGGAACTGGAAAATGTTGGAGAGGGTCGTCTGAACGACCTTGCTTATTAGCCTTCTGCATATATATGTCCCAACATCACCAATCATCAGTGGAGTCAATATCAGAAGCAGCGGCGAGCGTTCTCACTATCTTCCATCTGTCTTCCACACTATCATGACATTTATGTCAGAGCTTAATAATACAGACCAACACATAGTGGACCAATAAGACGCAGAATGTCAAATCCATAAAACAGTGTGAATGTCACTGCTGTGACCCTGCTGGCTGATAAAGGCTGGCACTGGAACGAAGCAGCTAATAAAATGTTAAATCTATGTACGTGTGTGTGCGTCCATCTGTTTCTGCAAATGTGTGATCTGTAAACTTCGGTTGGGCTCTTTTAGTGCATCTTTAGGTTTGTAGTCAGCACATGTGACACAGATGGATGACGTGGTTATTACGGCAAACTATCCAGCAGTGCAAACTTTGAAGAACCCTTTGTGGTACTCTGAAAGGAACCAGTTTAAAGGTAAACGTTTACATCATTTCAAACCAGGACCTCTATCTATCTATGTTTTAATGTCTAAGTGACTAATGGGGACACAACTTTTTGAAATTGATCCAGTATTGAAGGAGAGCGCTGCAGCTAGCTGCCGTGAAAATGGAAGGCATCCTCCGGCCCAGCATCAGCTCTTGTTTCAAGGTCTGCTGAGAAGGATTTACTAGCCTGGTGTTCTTCAAGGTTTCCTTTTATTTTTCTATTCATTCTTTTCAGAAGACATTATTGTTTGTTTTTACAATAGTGATTGTACAGTGTTTAAAATCATAGCATGAGTCGGTTAAACAGGCATTCTGAGGATGTCTTCTGCATCCTTGGACCTGAAATGAGACTCAGTGGGTGGACTGGTATTCATACAAACAGATGCCCTGCTATTATTATAAAGGGTGGAACAGATTCAACAGATGGCACAGCAGTACAGTAAAGTTAGCCTGTTGACAAGTGCCAGTAAGAGAGCGCTACTTGCTTCTAGTGATGATGATGCAAATAAGCGGCACTCTTCTATTACCATGACCTGTTTGACCGTCCAGCATCACACGAGTGTGCACAGGTTGATGTGTGGAACGTATGAAGCCAATAATCCACAGTCAGTAATCCACAGTCATTATTCATCAATTGGAGACATTTAATGTGAATGACACGCATGTAAACATGTTGGTTCTACTTACTGGATGGATAGTAGCTCATAAATGTGATGGAACGCTTGTTTTCATCCTCTACTGCAAATATTAGGAGTTGGTTCACAAGATAAAACTAGAAGTTTGTCTAGACGTTTTAAAACGAGCACCAGTCCAAGTTCAGACTCTTTAAAAATTGATTTTTCAAAATGCATCAAAATATGTTCATAGAAACTTTGAGGCTTGTGGCAAAAACAACCACTTTTAGTGGACGCACAGTACATCGACAGTGCACAACTGCCCTGAAGATTACATTGCAGCCCAATTTGCTGCTGCTGGTTGCAGCTTTCTCGCTCATACACAAAAAATGATGTCTCCTCTCCCGTTAGTCAGTCAGGCACAAAAGCTTTGAGAGTTTCAGGTTGAAAATTAAGCTTGAAAAACTCCTTTAAGTTCCTGAACAGCGCTCCTTCTCTCCAGTCAGCAAGGCTGAACATCAGTCACTGCTCAAAGCCTCGAAGAACGTGATGCTCCACCTTCCCAAACACTTCCTCTGGGTGGGATGATGCAGACAGCCAGCAAAGATGCAGTAAAAGCTGATATTTTTCACGATGCTTTTGTCCAAAACTATTTTAATTTGCAGCAAAGTGTTGCAGAAAAAAAGACACATGAAGTTCTGTCAGCTCTTCGGGGTTAAAGAGGAGCACTTCCCCCTCCTCACTTATCCCACTGTTGGATTTTAACGGCACATTGAAAATGTTTGATACGTGTTTCTTTGTGTAAATACAAGGCCTCCCTGCTTTGTGGTTGAATTTTGACCTTGTGAAATGAGGTTTTATTGCAGCGGAAATCACAGCAGGGAGTCTGCCGTTCTCATTAGAAAGCCAGTAGGCAGCTGCTGTAATGGGCATTAAAAGCATCAGTACGGTCAAGTTGGGCAGTATTTATCCACAAAGTACCTTTTAGAAAGTAGGTTGGGAACAATCTTCCTATCAGAATGAGACAAGGCGCGCTCTCAATCACAGATTTCATTCCAACGTTCACATCCATAATAAGAAATGAAGCCTGGGAGTCTGGATCATGGCCACTGGTACTTTAATTAAGTGTAGAAGGACAGTGGAAATGTGCTTTTTGTCAATCCCCAAGAATAGTCGTTTGGTTAGCTGGATGGTCAGAAACCTGCAGAGGACAGTTATTATCCCCCGGGGCTGAATCCTTTATCCTTTTATCCTTGAAGAAAGACTGAAGCAGTGCTCCTGACTGTCATTTCATGTGAGGAAAAGGTCCACGTCTGTGTATTTTCAGTCCTTCACACAGGTTGGAAAACACTGTTCACACTCCTGCTTCTCTGACCTCAAGGCTGCTGCAGTCCTCGATTGATAGATTGATAGAAACAAGATACACTTCTGACTGCGAGTGTCTTTGCTGAACACACGTGGCTGCCTCTGGCCTTCAGCCATGTTGTTGTTGTTGTTACTGCACGTATGTAGAGCTGCTCTACACATGACACACATCTAAAAACTTTGTGAGCCTCAGGCTTGTAGGACTTGTGCAGAAGATGCTCGTCAAAGTCTTTTTGGATGCTGTCAAAAATGTAAGTGCATTTAAAGTCGATGAAAACATGACGCGGGTTTGAAATGGGACACTTTGTTTTACGGAGCGATAACAGAGAGAAAGAGTCACTAACTTCACTTTTATCTTTTTTTTGTGACTCAGCAGAAAACAGATGTGACAATGCTTTTTATCTCTCAGTGTAAAACTGAGCTGTTCCACTGCGCCTGTAAAAACTCTGTGACAAATTCTGAAGTTTTGTCCTGAAACATTTTCTCATTTTTCTGAAGTCACATTTCACATTTCACACACAGGCTGAGACTAAAGAATGATTTGGTGACACCAGGCTGTGTTTGATCATATTTATGTGAGGCTAATGCTTGTTAATGTTCAATCATAATATATCATTTGTCTCGCCCCTGTATGACCTGCTGTGTGTAGTGTTTTGGGTTATGTAAATCCAGGTGTGCGGCCGCCGTCCCCTGTGAATCTGCACAATCCGTGGGACCCGTCTGGAGACGCAGCCTTATTTAAACTTGAGCCGCTGAACTGTCGGGGCGGCTTCTTGTGTTTTGAGCTCACCTCGTTGTGTTAACTCGTGATTCTGCTTTCAGTAATACATTTTTTTAAAAAGATTCATTTTCCTGAATATATTTGAAAACTAAAAATCACAGCAGATTTCTCACATGTTGAGTTCTTGAATCAAACAGATCTGGCTCGTTATTTATTGATTTTAAAACGAGTGCAGAGTTTCATTTTCATCCTTTTGTTGCTGACACCGTCCTATTTTCTTCTCTCTCATCTTCATCTATCCATCCATCTGTTCTTTGCATATTTATCTCAGCCCCTCGTCTCTTTATCCCTCTTACTCTCTAGTGCACACTTGGCTGTCAAGCAGCCGTCTAAACATATTCAGAGAAGAAAAAATCTTTTCTGTGGCGCACCCAGCAGTCCGTTGTTACGCCATATGGTGTAAACAAATGTTAAAACACCGGAGACCATATTACAGATGACTTTAAATGATTCACGACTCAGCACAGGGAGAGGAAGCCTGGAGTGAAGCACCATCAGGCCCAGAGTCACCTGTTGAGCTGGAAAAAGTCAGATATGCACGAGTGGTGATGAGGGACAAGCCGCCATGTTGGAAGAGTTACAGCAACATTTTACCGCTTCTTCTTCTTCTTCTTCTTCTTCTTCTTCTTCTTCTTCTTCTTCTTCTTCTTCTTCTTCTTCTTCTTCTTCTTCTTCTTCTTCTTCTGAATTGTGACCGTGTGGAGCATCAGCAATTATAAAACTCGTTTATTCACCTCCACCTCTTCAGCTCCGGCAGCTTCCTCGGCCGCCATTTTCACAAGGCTGCTATTCCCTCCTCTGCTACGTAGTCCAAATGGCGACCGCTGAGGACGACTCAGTACACTCCATTCTGCCTCGACTAACAATGTGAACACACTTATATACTTAAAATAGCAAGTGTAAGTATGGAAGTAATGAAAACTTTTGAATTATTTAAAACACCATCAACTCGCTGGTTGTTGTTTTTGTTCAAGAAATATTCATAATGTCATTTTTTATTATATTTTATTATGTTTATTTTTAAATTTGTTTACTGTTATTTTTTTATATTTTGGGGTATTTTGTATTTGATATTCACGTTTGACATCAGAGGTTTGGTACAGATTATTTCCCACTGCTGGAAGCTGATTATCCCTCGTTCATCCTCCTCCTCTCCTGTGTTCACCTGTCACAGCTGTACCTGATTATCTCATTAGACCTGGTGTGTGTGTGTGTGTGTGTGTGTGTGTGTGTGTGTGTGTCTGGTCTTAGTTCATCTTGGCTGAATCGTGTTTGTTTGGCATCCTGATAAAGAGAAGAATGATCAGGCGATGATGAGAATGTGTGAGGTCACGTGACAAATCAAAGTTATGAACTCAGAACAAACAAACAAACAAACAAACAAACAAACAAACAAACAAACAAACGTTATTTGCATGTTTGTTTTCTGACACATGAACATCTGTGTACAGCAGAGGCTTTAAATCTGAGTTGAGGGAGGCTCAGTGAAGTGATGTGGCTGAAGAGAGTTCAGAGAAACAGTTCGGGGGATTTTTATTTTACTTTCACACACTCAGAAACTCATAAATGCCTCCAGACAGACGTTTCATGTGTTCAGTTTAAGTTCAGCTGAACTAAATATTAGGCTGTCTTGGCTCGATTGAGTTTCTGTGGATCAAACAACATGAATGAACCTGAAGGCATCGAGGAATTCAGATTTGTCGAGTGGTAGACCAAACTCACGTGGATGCACGATAAAGATAAAATCTCAGATCAAAGCCTTTGTTGCTCACGTTCCTTCCTTCCTTCCTTCCTTCCTTCCTTCCTTTTGGTCCCACACTTAGCAGGAGTGAAGATGGACGGTGATTCATGCAGCATGACAAGAAAGTCATAAAGCGGTTATATTGTGGAGTGTTGAGGCTGGGGGTTGGGCTGTATGTGCTCTCTTTGCAGAGATGGGTGTGGTTTGCTGGGTGTTTGTGGAGCTGACTGCGCACACCTGCATCGAATCATCGTCTTCTCGAGCAGTATTTAGAGGCTGGCCTCCTGCATGCTCACTGCCAGATTGTCACCGCATCACAGTAGATCAGCCAGTCTACTTGAGAGAAATTGTTATTTAAGATTTTCTACTGATTACTCAGCTGAAGACTCCAGCTCTTTGCTCTCCTCGCCATCCGGCTACCACACCCTTCAGCCCGGCCTTAACCCTTCACGCCAAATTTAGACCCATGATGCACTTTGATTAAACTGGTTGCACATAGATGAAAGGCGTTTGGACAAACTCAACACAAGATAGACGGGAGCAAATATCTGAGCTCCAGAAACATGTTTCTATGAACCGATCATTGATCATTGATTGGCTGCTTGAGGCGCTGCACATGTGGAGTAACAAAACCACGGCAGAAACACACACATGCATGTTGACATGCACAGAACAAACACTGATTCTTCGGTGCTGGGATGTGATAAACTGTCAGACCTGAGGCAAGTACCTGAACAACACTTGACCGCACACAGGCTGCATGTCAGACACACACATTTACACACACTCAGGATCCTGGTTGACTCCTTTAAACACTCTCAGCCACACACGTGCCTGATAGAAAATTAAACTTGATTCCACCTTTTCATTACAAATCAAAGTGTCAGCGTGCGTTGGCCCTCACAAAGATAGCAGTGCAAGAACACGCAGAGCGGTGCAGCTGGCGATGTCTAAGTGGTCACTTTGGAGGCTTTTGTTCAACCTGCGCACGCTTCCATGAGATGAAACATAGTGTTTTTGTAATCTTCTGTCCCTGCACCATAAATACCATCTATTGTTGAACGCCACAAATAAAAAATGAATGTTTGTCAGCAGCCTGCTGGTTCGGATATACAGCAGATGATCCCATCACAGCCTCCACACTTTGATTCTGTCCAGGCTGTCTCCCTGCACTGCAGACAGACACGCACACATAAATGTGAAGCTGCTTCATGCTGCTTCTGCAAACTGAGCACGTGCTAACCTCCTTCTACTGTACTTAACACACTGACTGTGGATCAGTACCTCACACAGCCACACTTTAAATAACCCAAACTGAGCCTTTGTAGATGTAGTTTGTCAAGAAACATCATCAAACGTCCTCACCAAGCATTCGGAGATGCTAATCAGACATAGCTGCACAGCTAACTCCGTCCAGTCAACAAGCAGTCACGAGTATAAATCACCAAATTCAGCGTTCCAACGTTTCTTCAGTGTGTACCCCTCATCTGTCCGTGGAAGCGTGTGTTATGTGTCTGTCGAGTAGCCTGGGTTAGCAGCGACACATTAACTGTGTGACCAGAGCTTTTCTCTGCGTCGGTCTGCCATTATCCCGATGCTGCTGCTAATGTGGCCTCCTGCTACTTCACATTGAATTAAACACATTCCCATTAGTTCTGCGTGAAGAGGTGCAGAAAGTGGCGGTAATTTCATCAACACACTCCATTATTCTATCACTGTCTCCATAAATTCTGCTCCCATCTCTGTTTGCATCACATCCCCGGATTAGTATTTACGCTCATAATGAAGCATCTCGCCCTCTCAGCGCTTCTTTCTGTTCACTTTGCTTTAATGTGAATCATGAAGGGCGGATGTTTCTGCACGTCTTTGGACTGGTCTGAAATTTAAAAAGGAGCCGTGAGGTGAAGATGTGAGGCGATTTGAGATTAAAATATGATGTAATGTAAAGTTTTCCCTGGAGGTGGCGCCTCTGCTGGTGAAACAGGTTTCATGTGTCTGACACAGACTTCATTGAGAGACAAACTGACTGACTGAATGATGTCTCCAGCCTGTTTGACCTCTGCCCCAAATCAACTGATGTCCTTCCGATGTCACCTTCCTCACATCATGTGACACAAACACTAATGTCTGACTTACTTCCTTCTTCCTCTTCTTAATTCATCCTTCCTGTTATCCTCCTCTAAATAACAGTTTGTCACACTCGCTCTCTTTCTTCTGACTTTCTCTGGTGTGTGACACACACACACACACACACACACACACACAACACACACACACACACACACTCATGTCTGGTCTCACACACACACACACACACACACACACACACACACACACACACACACACACACACACACACACACACACACACACACACACACACACACACACCTGTTTGGCTTCCTGTAACTCAAAAACGTCACTGCAACTTCCAGGTAGGAGGTCAGGGTGGATGGATGGTGGAGTCAGCAGGTGAAGTTATTGTCTTTCCTACAGTATTGGACTGTGTCCTCATGTCCTGGTGTCTAAAAAGAAAGTGTTTGCTTCATTGACAGGTTCAGATGATGTTGATATTCACGCGTCTGACAACATTACGGAGACGACGCGAGCAGAAACAGATCTGGTAAGATTTGTTTGACCAGAATCTACTGAGCAGAACTTTAGCTCTGTTCAAACCTCCAGCAGACTCCTCTGACAAACAATCATCTACAGTGATTTGACCTCGCAGAACATGCAGGCTGCTGCTCTTCTGCTTCCTGCATCGGTCAGTTTGTTTGGTGTTTTATGATTTGGGTTTTTTTGTCAAAGGAGTCTGCTGGATTTGAACAGAGGTCACAGTGTTCTGACTCAATACTGGACCAAAAACCCTGAAGGCAGCCTGTAATCAAGCTGCTTTGTGCATGAACTGAAGCAAATGTTGAGTTAATAAATCAGAAAACTGAAGAGGACTTTTTTTTTTTTTTCAGCCACCACGGCTCAAAGAAAAGAATCAAACCTCACAGCAGTCAAGTGTCGAGGACTGACTCACAGAAGCAAACTGCAATTACAGAAAACACCCTGAAACTATCGTAAATTCCCAACACGTTTTGAAGTTCAACCATGGCAACAACAGGCATGTCTCAGCTGTGTTCATCACTCTTTAATGTCCTCTGGAAACAGTTTTTGGAGCTGGTGCAGATGTGTTAGTCATTTTCTGCATGTGTGTTTTTTGTGACTTACGTCTGAGCTCGGGTGAAGCAGAAAGCGTTCGTCTTGTTGTGAAGTTCCACTTTAAATCCAGCACTTCCTGTTTGTGTCTTCTTCTCTGTAAAGTCTGTTTATGAATGTTTGACGTCTTTGTTTCCACCAAATGTTTCTGCTTGTAACTTTTTGACGTGCATCAGATACTCGAGCTTCTCGAGTTTAATGACCTACTTTCTGCTTTACATTTGAACACGCCTCACTGTATTCTCTCTCTCTGTTTCCACGGGATTTTTCTGCAGTCTGATTTCTGGTTTCAGGACACGCAGCAGTAATTATGTTTATATGCTGGATTTGCATATTCTAATTCAGAGATTTTAGATTTGTTTCTCTGTCTCTAAAATCTCACTGATGTTTATTTCTAAAAGTCAGACGTGAAAGTGGCAAAAGTTGCAGTTCCTCTTGTCGTCCACTTGAGGCTGGCTGCAGAAGTGAGTCAGTCTCCATAAGTCCCCATGTTAAAATGTCCAACTTCACAGCAGAAATAAACATGTTTACAGCCTGGTCGTCACGGAGACTACGTCCAGGTTTTAGACAGTCTGTGACCTTCATAACTCTTTCCTGTCTCCACTTCATTTCCCGCCTCGCTCTCCTGCTGTTCCCATGTTAAACATTCATTTCTTCCATCTTGGTTCTGACTCTCACACTCAGACTTGGAGCGCTCCATCAGAACATTTTCACGGTAACGAGGAAACTCAATCCAGCGATATCAAAGCTTCATGTAAATAACTGACTGTGCATTGAAGCTCGGCGAGTTTACCTGGATTCATTTGACATCATCGACTCTGATGTCTGCTCACCTGGAAGGAAGATGACAAATGCTTTCTGGGAACATGCTGTGTGTGTGTGTGTGTGTGTGTGTGTGTGTGTGTGTGTGTGTTTTTGATGTGTTTATTTGCAGTCTAATGACATGTTCTCTCCTGTGTCCTCATTAGTAGTTATCACTGTGCTGTCATGTCAAGCAGCGACAGCTTCCAACCTAGAAAACTCCCACCGGCTCTGCATGCACATGTGAACGCACACACACACACACACACACACACACACACAGCTCTTCCTCTGGCTTTGTTTCTCTGTCCTCCGTGCATCAAACATGTTTTACAGAAGTCGTCCGTGCAGATGTGAAGAGCAGACTTCACTTAACCTTTGTCTTAAAGACTGACGCAGACTCACAGATCGTACTTAGCCCCAATTAATCCATCAAACAGACATTAAGAGGATCGGGGCGGTTTTGCACTTTTGTCGTTAGCATAACGAGATATATTTCTTTGCAGCGGTCCCCTGTGAAAATCTGGCAACTTTCTGCATAATTAGCTTTGGAGATGGGAAATAAATGGTTTCTGTTATGAAAGAGGAAATCTGCAGCTGGAGGGGAAACAACTCAATTCTGTGTGACAGACGTTAAATACACAAAACATCTTTGAAAGAAGTGTTTCAGTTAAATCTGTGCTTCAAACAACACTTGATATTTTTAATGATTTCCTCTATATTTTCCTTTCTGTCAACAAAACTCATGCTTTTGTCCGTCTTAATACTTTTGGACTTACACTCACAGCCACGACCAGTGTCTCTGACTGAGGCTGTAAATCCTTTAAGAGTCCAAACATCTCTGAACTGAGTCGTGTCGATCAATCTGTTGCTTGTTTGAGTTTTATTTTACATGTTCACCATCCTGATTATGTACATCCTGCATTAACGGGTAGAAGTGACACAAAGTGACGCTGCCTCTCTCCTCTTTCAGTCGTTGCTTTGGTCGACGTTGTTGAACGCAGCCTCCTTGTTTGAAAAAGCTTTACTGGATCCACGTTTCTGTTCAGCATTCTGTGTTTGCTGAAGTTCTTGTCTTCGTTTGCTCGTCTGCTGTCACATGACAGATGAAAAATAAGGATAAATACTGCTGTCATGTCTGTCGGGCAAATGTAGCCACTTAGCTTTTTAGCTTAGCTTCCTGAAGTACAAAATCACTGAGCCGAGCCGAGAAACACAGAACAACATGTCATGTTTCCATTTTTACAGAGATGAAACAAATGAGCTCTCACATGTTGGTTGG
This sequence comes from Miichthys miiuy, assembly GCA_036365135.1. NCBI lineage: Eukaryota > Metazoa > Chordata > Actinopteri > Sciaenidae > Miichthys > Miichthys miiuy. The sequence continues at coordinate 2,091,482 of CM071607.1, read as the reverse complement.
TTGATTTTTGTTAGCTCTGCACGGAGCCAGGCTCGCTGTTTCCAGCCAATAAACATTTATGTCACAACCCTGATTGAAATCCTATTTAACAGCCGGCATCATGAATCCACATGCAAGCAGGACAGCTGCTCAGTATCGACCTGTGGCTGCGCTGGCAGCTCGTCTGCAGGCGTGCATGTGTGTAAGTGCATGAATATGAAGCAGGCCGTCCTGGAAAAGAGCATGAACTCATTAATATGTGCTGACAGTCAGCTGATTCCACCACGGGAAACACACAGGACACAGCCGTATATAACACAGCCGACAACATGCCACCAGTGCAGCGTGCACGTCCTCATGTTGACGTGCAGCTCGGAGAATTTATCCTCACATGCTGTTTGATTGTATGTGACATGTTTGTCTGGTGCCTGTATACGCCCGAGGCCCCGCCGGTGTGTGTAGCTGCCTCATGATACGCCTGCATGTATCGTTTGTGACTTTACATGCTGCACGCTGGAGGCACATCCACAGTAAACTGAGCTTCGCTGGTCAAATATGTTCTTCCTGCTCTGCGTGACGGTTCAGTTCGAGGTTCGCTCGCGGCTGCACGGTGTCATCATCTGACCTGATGATGCAACGCACAGAGATGTTCAGACATCGCCCCGCGGAGGCGTTTTTATCAAACAGCTGCTAGCTCAGAAACTTTATCAACGTGTTTTTATAAATGTTTTTTTATGTGCTATCCGTTTTAGCTTCATGCAAGGGCGAAATGTCAAACATGCTGTTTGTTCTGCATGTCTGCTGGAGCCACTTCAGAGCGTCAGATCATGTCAAAGTGTGTCAATAATCCGACCAGTGACCAATCAGATGCTCTCAGATGTAATCAATGTACTATGAGAGCAGAGAACTTGACAGGTGAACGTAGACATAAACATAAACTACTATGCACAGTATATTCAAAAATAATTTATAATGAGTGCAAGTGATGATATTTACAATTTGTTGATCACCCGACACACAAACCAAAGTTCTCACTGTTCTATCAAAGACAAACTGAGTTGTAACATTTGAGAATCATTTCAGGTTTTTCTTAAAGCTCTCTTTAACAGAAACAGATCTCTGCACATGAATCCAGAAGGTGTTGTCATCCTTCCCTCAGTTCCTGTCACCTCTCCGCTGTCGGCCATCATTTGCTATCTTCAGATTTCAGTTTGTTGTTTTAGTTATTGTTCCTCGACACGTGACGTTCAGTCCTTCACTCATAACCGCTGACCGCAGAACACTTGAAATGATGAATGATGATTCTCCTCCAGCCTAAAGTAGCTCTGATTATTTTTGCAGCTCCTCTTTAATAAAAAACATTTATCAAAATCTCAGGATGCTCTGAGTGTGTGTTTGTTTTGTCACCTTTCCTACGTGAACACATTCAAACTGAAAACTCAGAGAGCACGAGCAGTGACCGGGACACAGAGGCTGAAATCTACAGGAAGAGAGAGAGGAGGGAGAAGATCGCTGTCAAATCCACCGTGTGTGTGTGTGTGTGTGTGTGTGTGCATGAGAGAAAGAACATATGAGCTGCTGATGGTGAGGAAAAAAGACATTTAGATGCAGTGACAGGAAGGACGAGCGAGAGGATACCTGTCCACTGCGGTCAGCTGCATCTTCATGTAGGAAGTGTGTAGAATAGTGTGTGTGTGTGTGTGTGTGTGTGGAGAGACAGGAGAAAACACACGTCTCCTCTTGTTAGAGATACTTAAGTCTAACACGTAGGAAACAAAACCTGTCCGCTGATTGTGACACTCAGCTCTGATTTGGTGACATTTTGGAGTGTGTGTTAAAAAGTGTGGCTGTCCACAGGATTTGGCAGTTCTGTTGCGTGTGTGTGTGTGTGTGTGTGTGAGTGTGTGTGCAGGAGTTTAAAAGGGTTACCTGTCCACTGTAGTTAGAGGTGTTTTTACCTGATGTAAATGTGAGAGCAAAACAAAGTGTGAGTGTGTGTGTGTGTGTGTTGAAGTACTTGTCAGCTGTAGTTGTGGACACACATTTCTAATGTTCAGCTTCTGGTCATCAGCTGCTGCTCTGTCACACAACAGGATAAACACACACACACACACACACACACACACACACACACACACACACACACACACTTACGTGAACGTGAAATCAGCTTCTGTCCTCAGTGAGCTGCTCTTTAATCTGAACGGTGTCTGTGAAGGTCACATGAATTAGGAAACACACCACAGGGCATGTCGGTCGACGTGCCGTCAGTTATTCACAGGAGATAAATCATATTGTATAAAACGATTAACTCTCATTCAAAATGCAAACATTCGTGCATTTCAGAGCTGATCCCAGCTGCCACTGGGCGAGAGGTGAAGTACGTCCTGGTTTCCCCTCCCTCCCTACATACATCCGTAGTTGGACTAAACCACCAGCACGACGATCGCTCTGAACACCTTCAGTTCTTTTTATCTGACACCTTCAGCCGCGAGAAGCTCGACCACACACGCTGCGTATCTCCTGCAGACACATTTCCACATTAACAATTAGTCCGATCGACACTGTGCATCGATGTAGGCAGTCCACTGAGCGTACGGTAGAGCTCAGCTTAATATCTTTACTTCACGTCTGCGTAACACACCGAAGAAGCAGTTTAATGAGGGCCACATAATTGGACTAATGTCTCCCTCTGATTATTGTCCATAATGGGATTATCATGTGCATGTAAATGTAGGCAGTGATTAGAAGTAGCAAAGCATCTCTTTAATTATATGAGAATTTCATGGCTGATTAGTTGAAGTAATAGGTGGCATGTCTGTCTTCTCTTATACTCTCCTCGTAGGCGATAAACTCGCCCGTCAGAGCGGACGGTTGTTTCTCCGATGTGGATAAATGTCGAGTCCTCTCCGTAACGAACTTTATCTGTCCTCTTTGAAGTTGCTCACACTTTTGGAGCGACTGTATAATGAAGGGCAACCATTGCTCCTGGAGGCTTATCTCCGCTCCTGACAAGTGTTTTAGATTTAGGTTTAATATATTAGGAGGAGTGGAGATGGACTGTTATTGCTTCATGAGGTTCAGTCAGAGGAGACGGTTTTTATTACGCACTAAATCTCTCTGATAGTTCATTGTAGATGAGGAGGGTCCTGGATTACGTTTGTCATCTTTACAAATGTTTCCATTTGTGCCAATTTTTCCAAACTGTTATCAGGTGTATTGCCGGGCCTGTGTGATCTTTGCGAAGCCGCATTTCTAAACGCATGAAGTGAATAGTGATAAACCTGCAAGTGTGCCGAGAAAACCATCAAAGGATATTTTATTGCAGCGAAGTGAGATTTGCTGAGACAGTTTTATGTTTGTTTGGGAGTCATAAACCTCCAGCAGGTCCTCATTGGTTGTTTGTCAGTCGATATTAGTGCAGTGCAGACACAAACACACCAAACTCTTTGGCTTAAGTCAGACACGTCGTGGTTATGGTGTGATTAGCTTTCAGGAACTAAAGGTTGTAAAAGACTGAATGCTTTGATGGTTAAAAGACCCCAACGCTGACGGTCGGTTGGAGACGTAAACCTCCGTCTCTGGTCACACACCTCCTCCCTAATGACGATCACAAGGGGCTTGGCTGTCAACCAGCACAGGTAGCCTTTAGGTTCCATTACAGCCAGCTTCCATCTCATCCACTGTCACCTGATATCAGACAGAATTATCAACTTATTTTACTCCATTTGCATCTTCAGTCTGACGTTGCCTCCAGTGATGTCTGTTGATTTTCCGTAACAAATCAGCAGGGACCAACATAAACGCCTGAATCTGCATATAAATGCAAAATCTGCTGGCCCACATATCAGGATAACTACACTGGAAGTCCTGATTCGTCCTGAGATGTTTGGCCAGGAGGTGGCACCAGGGGGCTTGTGTTTCAATGCACAAGGTAGGTAGGGCAGGTACAACGAGGAAAAGGCAAACTAGCTTTTGACCGCCGCCACAATCACCATGCTGCCACTACCGCCGCGGTGTGGAGATTTATGCAGGAGAAGTGTTGCATGGTTTACGGATTCTTTCCGTCTGTTAAAGACAAGTTGAACTCTCACGTCTGTTTTGTTTCTAGACCTGACTCAAGCAGGCGCTCATTGGATAATCACGTCATGATAGAGTGAGTAGATTCAAAGATCTGGACTCAGGCAACATCTTTTGAACTTTTAACATTGAAAGGTCATTGACAAACATGAAGTATTAAGGCTCTACGTCAGGGGTGTCAAACATACAGCCCGTGGGCCCGTGAGATGACTTTGCAAAGAGACCAAATAATCATATAATGAAAATCTCCCAGTAATTACAGCCCAAAGAGAAATTTGAGTCACATCACACTGAACCAAACACATGAGACAGTTGATTTAAAGCTCGATCACTTGCAGTTGTACCTTTTGTGTTCTGGTTTACTGGTCCGGCCCACTTGAGATCAAATTGAGCTGTATGTGGCTTCATCTATCAAGTGTATAAGATGGTAGGACATCCTCGATCCCTCCACCTCTGCGATCGTGTTCTTGTGAATAAAGACTTCACATGCAGCTCCATTTAAAAAATCCACCTGATGAAGAAAACCTGGATCTCAGCCTGGTGATTAAACAGTAAATCTTTCTCCTCCGGTCATCGTCTGTATGGATTGAGTTCATTTCTGTAAAGATTGAAATCCTCCGCCAAAACGGTGGACTCCATCGTCAGCATTAACTCTGAAACACAGCGGCTTAAAGACAGTTTGAAGTGTAGGAGGGTGGCCTGTTCAAAATCAGAGGTTCTGAATAATCTCGTGGGCGGTTTACAGTGGCCAAAGCTTTGCCGGTGTTAGTATTAATAATGTTTAACATCGTGTTTTTCAGATCTTGTTAAATTCAAACTTCCCAAAAACTAGAGAATCCGTGCAGGTAGAGTCAGAGCACACAGCACAAACGTTCCTCCAGTACGCAGTCGTTCTGTTTTCCAGTGGCCAAGAATCCCAAACAGAACATTAAGCGTGTTCTTTTTATTACTTGGCTCTAAGTTGCGAGCCTGAAGGCAGCTGAACAAAGACGATAGATTTTGGACGACCATACCTCAAAAAGCGACAGTGTATTTGTGTTCGGATGGTGGACCTGAGAGGTGGATGTAAACTCGTGGTGCCTTTGGCTTTTGATGAAGTAGTCTGTTGGTAATTACTGGAATGAACACTTTCCTGCTTCAGATGGCACAACTGAGATGATGTTTTGGATGAAACAACTGGAGGGTAATCACTGCGCTTCACAATGTTACACTTTATGTGCGCCGCGCTGAGAAGAATATGTTTTTCTTTATGTTTGTTGGCGCACAAAGAGACGACTGGAGGCTAATCACCGGATTGAAGAGTCTCTTAAGATGGTCGAGCTGAGAGTACGAGTTGTGTTCTGATATGTCTGGCATCAGACGCTGGCCACCAGAAGGCACATATTGGATTGTGATGACTTTGGCCTCGGATGGTGCAGCTGGGAGGTGGAACACGTCACGGGCCCAGGCCGGGGACGACTTTGGCTCCACGTGGTGCAGCTGGGACGTAGATTCTGGATGGAGATGTCACACACTGCAGCAGCCTGTGGTCTGTGGCTATGTCATCCAAAGCCAAGACACTTCACCATCTTTGCACACAGGATTAGCTTAGTCATGCATAGAAACACACACACACACACTCACACACTGGATTGCCTCCAAACCCATGTGTCTGTCATTCTGTCTTCTCCTCTAAGCTCTATTATACTGGGCTGGCTTCCACCTCTCATCCATTACCAGACACCCCTGGTGTGAAAACTGCTCAGGGCTGGAAGGCACACAACTGATTCAATTGGTTTATTTCGAGGGTAACTGATTTTTTTTCTCCTCTCTGTGTTTTGCTGCTTTATGAAAAATATACTGGATGTATGGGAGGATTTACCTTCCCTGTAGTTTTTTACCCAGCATGTAGGATTACGGCTTTGTTGGTTCTGGATCAGCACTTAATCTGGAGTTTTATGGCTTCTTCAGTCATAAAGCGACCTGGATTAAAACTCCCTGCGGTGCAGAAGAAGAAGAACAGCCACAAACTTAAGAAAGAAAACAAACTAAAACACGAGTGTTATTGGCGAACAGCGGTTGGTGGTTGTTTTTCTGTATTTCTGTATTGAGATTAACACAAAAGTGTTTGTTCTATATTTCACTAAACAACAAGAACAAACAACAGTTCAGTTGTAAAAGTCACCTCGATGATCAGTCCTCCATGCCGACTCTTTGGCGAACTGTCCCCCAGAAAACAGCCTCCGTCTGGGCAGTGAGAGCCAGGTGAGTCCCTCTGTTTGCTGATGGTGACGATGTGATGTGTGGGTGAGGTGGGTCAGGATCTCCCTCACAACACAATCTGACAGCTTCCAGAAGATTGGAAACCCGGGGACGCTTTTAGAGACGTTTATAGACTTACAGAGGAAACCGAGTGGAAACCCGCCAAAATAAAATCATAAATATCGACAAAGTGACGTATATTTCTGGTTCTGGTTATTGATGACAACTTAAACTATCTAGAATACAAAGATTAGAACTTTTCAGGACTGTTTTATGTGATAACGTATACTGCCAATGACACAGCAGCTCAGGTTGGCAGAAATATGCCTGAACTGTATTTGCACTGCTGAAGTTAGCACACTGTTTCAAGACCATGACTCCACAGAGCGTGCTGCAGCCGTGAGAGATAACAGCAGAGAGTGCTCGACTTCTCTTGACTTCAGTTGCGATCAATGAGGAACTGGCACAAACTTAAGACCAGTTCTCAGCATCGTCCCTACAGACTCTGGAAGTCCTCTGAAAAGGTTGCTAAACCTACAACTGCGAGAGTAAAAGATCCCTCTGATACCCTTAAACTGTTTTAAACTGCTATCCACAGAGGTGCTGACCCAGACCGAGGGCAACCTTTTAGCAACTGTCCGAACTCTGTAAGGACGATGAGGACGAAAGGTTGGCTGTTGGCCCACTGGGAGCTCACACAGGAAGGACGCAGACACAGAGATGGTGGATTTGTACTTTGTTGGGTATTTTCTTCACAGCAGCAGGGAGAGGGTGAGGCGAGGGAGGTGCAACCGTCGAGAAGAACAGGATGATGAAAGAGTGCTGAGAGACGTGTCACTTGTCGGGACACAAACTGTCCATGTATGTTTGGAGACAGAAGTGAGGCTGGAGCTGAGGAGGAGGAGGAGGAGGAGGAGGTCGTGTCCTGGAGTGGAGGAGGTTTAGACTGCTGATAATCACACATGAGGGTAGAGGTGAGTGGAGGAGACAGAAAGGAGCAGCAGCTCCGTCCCCAGAGCCTTTAAAACAACTTTACACTCGCTGCTATCTGTCTGAGTCCATTTACACGGGAACATCACGCTCTTTACAGAGTGCCGCTAAGTAACACTGAAACCAGCACAAGTATGGCACGTCTAAAGGGACTGAGTCAGTGTTGGACGGCATCATGTGATCTGTCCCATGTTCAAATGTCCAACTTCACAGCAGAAATAAACATGCTTACAGCCTGCTACAGACGAAACCAGCGCTGCAGACACGACCTCGAAGAGTCACGACACGACCTCCATTGATTGATCATAGATGCACAAAAATCTGTTTTTAATACTGCACGACAGCGTGCCATGACTGAACATACAACAAAACATGACAGCCACCTCGAACATGTCTGTAAAAGAGCGGACTATCTGTCCTAATGTTTAACCACACTCACAAACTGTATGATGTGTCCAACACAGTTAAAGAGCTTCCATTCACTCCATTGTTATTGTATATGAGCCACGCTGAGCCCACCCTCAGTCCCAGGCTCCAGGGTTCAAATCTGGGCTAGATAGTGACAGAGGTGCCAGAGGGAGTGAGAGATGGGGATCAGCTACAGCTGAAATCATATGCAACGACATTATCCAACACCGCCCGAGGGAGCGGGTGGGGTTCGTTATGAGTTCAGGGTCATACCGCGGTCAGAGCTCGGAGACGGAGAGTGTCAACATTTTACACTAATGTTTGTGCATGGAGGAGCAGCAGCGTACATTTCCCAGCCCTGTGGCTACGCCGCTGTCTCTGAGCACTAAATAAATGATCACAAATGGCCTCTCTTTTCTGAGGAAGGTGATGAAGGAGCCACATTTCAGTGAGTATTGAAACACTTCCGTGGAGTCTGGCAGAGATAGTCACGTCCTCATAGACAACTGGTGACCTTGTCTCATGCAAACCAAACCTCTTTAAGCAGCCCCGAGTTCATTTAACGTGAAAGCTCGGCACACACTTTCTCTCTGCAGATGCATGTTTGGTCCCAGCTTGTATTCCCTTTCCTGCAGCAGCACCGTGCTTCACATTAATGCAGCCAAACATTCACACCTGCTGCCCGCTATTGTTGGGCCGCTGGAAGCTGCCCAGTACAACCAGAGCAGAGCGCTGCTGGCTCCTGAACAGCACAGTAATGACAGACAGAGCTTCATTGTTCCATTCAGGATTAAATTGGGTCGAATGGATTTTTCAAATCCGCCTTTAAAGAAAAATTTGAATCATAATTGTGCAAATGAAAGAATAATCCTGAAATGACCTCGTTCAGCGTGTTTGACTGAATCTCGTGTTCTTCATCAGTGAAGGAAGCTGTTAGAACGGGTCATGGTAATGTGGAAAACCTCAAATCAGTCCACAGTTACGAACAATCACGGAGATGATGAGAGGAAAAAAGAGCATCACAGTGGTCAGCTGACATGAAATCTATACACTAATGACTGTTCAGGCTGTGTTGGGCAGTCGCGTCAATACGAGTAGCAAAGCTCTTTTATTGATCAAGTAGTGCGACGGCATTCTTCTGGATCTCCACTCCAGAAGAATGCCATCTCCAACCCAGCAAATCTGAACCCTAACCAGCTACAGCTAACCAAGTTTCTCACTGTCTGTTGGCAGAAAATTATTCAAATTAAGCTCAGCTGCAAAAATAAAAGTCTGAAGTATGGTGGTGAGTCAAAATGATACTAGTACAGAGTCAGGTTGGGAGCCAGTTGCTGCCCCAAGCGAGGAAGTTCAAGTATCTTCTTCACGAATGGAGCGTGAGATGGATCGGTGGTTTGGTGCGGCTTCTGCGGTACAAAAATCTCTCTTTTTAACTGCTAATCAGACAGATTGACTTGATTGCATTGGCTTTTATGTCATTAAACTACTACATTGCTCTTTGCATGAAACTAACGTCCAGAAAAGATGATCGATCACAGGGTCGGTGCAACTGAAATCATACTTGATTTAAAACAGATATACAGTAGAAAGAAGTAGAAAAGGAGGCTCCTGCAGTGAAAAATGAGGTCAGCTGATGAATTTTTGTCCCATCTGTTTGCTTTTGTGTGTGCTGCAAAGAAATCTGGAGTTTGTACTCAGGCCTGGCTCAGACGGAGCAGACAAACCACTGTTGGAGCCAGTCAGCAACAGGTGGTGGTCATGCTCGAGCACAGGTGAGGGGGAGGGATGCTAATGTGTTGAACTCCAACACAACATATTCGCATCGTTGGAGGATGATAGAGGCACCATCCACCTGATTTTAAGTCAGTGTAGCATCGAATAACAAAGAAGCTGTTTATTTTAGAAAAGTTACATAACGTTGCTTTAAAATTCAGCTGGCATTTGGATGGAAACTTCAGTTGCATTGTTGTATTTTCTCGTCGTTGAACTCTGGAAGACTGTTTGAGCCAGAGGCCCAAACACAGCCGGCATACTAACTGTTATCGAGCGGACTCACCAGGGACAGGCGGCAGTGTCGGGCTCGGGCGGTGTAGGAGAGAGAGACGAGGTGGGTTCATCCCGGGCGAGACTCGTGGCTGCGAGGGAGAAAAAGCCGAGCGGCCACAAACAGTTTGTTGGTACTCGGAGGCTGCGAGCCAGCTGGGAGTCGGGACGAAGAAGGAAAAGAACATTAAGTGTAACCGCTCGGGAGTGAGTTCATATAAGGCTGCAGCTTTAACTACATTATAATATATATCTGCAGATATTTATGGCCTGAGGAGCCGGCGTCTGTCACAAACAGCAGTGTGAGCTCATGTTGTTTATTGTAGCACACACATACTGTATTATACTGCCACACACACACATAAAATGAATCTATCGTGTAAATCATAGAGCTCAGTTAAAGTATGTCAAGCTTGTCGGTGTTCAGCCTGCAGACAGAACGACGACTTTGACGCAAAGACAGGAAGTTAAACTGAGACGACTAGATGGACGACATGATGAAATATTTATTCACTCTCTCAGCACGGCCTTTTATTTCCACCTTAAAGTTATTTTAGCAGAAATGTCCTGGTGTTGAAATACTGAGTCATTTATGAGGTAGTCACTCAAAAAGTGAAAATTGCGACACAACACGGACGTCAGACAAATCCAAAATATAATATTAAAGGTCCAGTGTGAGGGATTTAGTGGCACCTAGTGGCGAAGTTGCAGACTGCAGCCAAATGAATACTCAACTGTCTTCTTTCGATGTGAAGGATGTCCGAGCTGCCCATTCCTGAGGCTGAACAAAGCCAGTATCATAATTTTGACCTCAAAGTAACTAAAAAAACAACTTGGATTAATCTCATCCTTCTCACTGAAGATGAGTATGTTTATTTCTGTCACTCCAAACTTTTCTCAGCTGAAATCGACTCAGTCTTCTTCGTCATATCTTATTCAGCGAGTGTATTGACTCCACACACTCTGTGAATCTGTTTTTCAATCTAAAAAGTATGAAGATCATCAGAGCGCTGTAAACAAATGTGATAAAAAGAAACGATTCTCTGTGAGATGCCGACAGAATCAAAACACATTTTATATGTAAAGCCTGTTGACTCAAAGACAAATGAAGTCCATGCAGTCCAACATGAATGCATCATTGCGATGCACCGCCTCCTCACGAGGCATACAAAGCGTGTTGTTGAGTCTCTGACTGATAATTGAATGTGAAGCCGACAGCAGGCCAGAAATTTACATCATGTGGACGCACAGCTGTGCAGATGTGGATCATTTAGTTTATTTAAGCCTTGTATGTTTTATTCAAGATCATTTAGACTTCACCGCTCGACATGTTTGAATTTTAAATGACGTGTCATACATTCTTCAGTTTCAAGCTTTATTTTTGACAGAGACAGCTAATTACTGGATCATACACAGACAGATGACTGCAATATGCTGTATGGATATATGCATGCACTCGCACAGTTCCTAATATCTCTACACACGGCCTGGTGACATTATCATATTAACACGTGTATAAAGAGAGAGCTCCCTCGGTGTAATAAAGAAAGAGAGAGACGCGGTCAGTCACACTGATGCTGAGCTGCTTTAGCAGGGGCTGTCTTGATCATCAGGAGTAACTATGGCACTGTGGACACTTCGGCATGTGGGCAGGAGGAGCTGGGGATTGAACCACCGACCCTGTGATTAGTACAGCACTCAAACACAGCGGCCGACTGCTGCAGGTGGATTCAGCCTTACCCCCGAGTGTTAGGATGTGCTGAGTTTGTCTGTTGGCCTGTTTTCCTGGTGTTTCCCTGCCCTTCCTGTTCTGTGTCTGTCTGTGCTGGCTGGGCATGGCTGACCTCGTTTCTCTGACCACTCCTCCGTCGAGCCTCACCTGCTCTGCTCTCACACCTGCTCCTCATCGTCTCATCAGCTCCTGCAGTATTTAACTCCGGTTCACCCTCCCAGACGCCGCCAGTTTGTTGTTGTACTGTTCGCGGTAACATCTCAACTTACCAGCTTAGAGAAACCAACTTCTTGAAGTATCTTTTGGATTTTATTATTTTGGGATGCCCGTTTTTGACGCCTGTTTGTCCTCCAGCCCTGCCACGCTCAGCCTACTATTATTATTATTATTATTATTATTATTATTATTATTATTATTATTATTATTATTGTTATTATTATTATTAATATGCTGAGCAGACTTTGTAGATTCCACTATCACTACAGAAGAGACGTCAGCCACGGTTCAATCTGGCTGTTTGTGGTTAATTATTACTGTTTCACTAATTAAGCAGTAATTTTAAACTGTTTGTGGAAACTGCTGATTATCTTTGACCTGTGGATACCTACAACAAGCTCATGATCATTTAAAAACCCCATTTGTATAATCATCCAACATGCATCAATCGATATTTTGAGCGTTTATTTTTATTTAGTGTTGATGTAACTTTGTGCCACGAGGCGCTCGCTGCAAAGCGAGGACGAAAGAATAAAATGGAGGAAGAAACCCGAGCGTGTCGGAGCAGAGGAGGAGACTGGAGGACAGAGTGTGAGGAGAAAGAGCCGAGCTTTGACGGCAGCTGTCACTTCTGATGATGTGACGAGCTGCAAAGCAGAGACGGGAGACGAGCTGGCAGTTCGATTCCCTGTCAGAAGTCAGGGACTCTGCTGGGGCGAGATAACTACACACACACACACACACACACACACACACACACACACACACACACACACACACACACACACAGTACATGTGTTTGTTGTTACTGCCTTGTGTATATTTTTATCTTTCCAGTGGACTTCCATACTTTATTTTTACCCGTCTGATGCTCCTATAAACATCTATTATTGAACAAATATAGTAGCACTGTTATAATTAGACTTGTTGTCATTATTAAGTAGCGTTTCCCAGTAATATTGTTAACAACATTGCTGGGAAACGCTCCCAGAAAAGTCCATCCACTTTATTGAGTGTCTGTGCAGCTTGGCACGCTCTGCTGTTTCAAATCTATTTCCAGATTAATGAATTAGTGAATGCTGCTGTTCTGTTCTAACCAGCTCATTTGGCAAATAAAAGCCTCCTCTGTCAGTTTTTAGGTTCATCATGTGGAAACACTTCCTCTCACCTCCTCTGTCTTTCTATCATTCATTTAATGTCTTTCATTCTTCCCTCTACAACACTGTTGCCATCGCAACATGATCGCCAAGAGGCCTCATCAGCTCCGTCAGCGGATTATTTAATCTGTGTTTAGACGGAGGCTCCCACTCTGCAATGAATAACACAATTAGCAGGATTGTTCACAGCCGAGGTATTCCGTCCACGTAAGACGTGGTCTCGTGGTCCTCGACGGGCAGAGCACTTGAGTGGATTCAGTGAATGAAGCTAATAAACAGGCGGTTCAAAGTGTTAAATTAATCTTCAGACACGAGGTGAATGCTCTCACTGCACAGCCAGTTTCCACATGCAGATGAATTTCAGTCACTACTGTGAGAACACTTCCCATGTAATGAACTATCAAATGTTAAAAGATCCTCTGGTTTGCTATCTTTGTTAGGAGAAAAATGAGTCTGGAGTATACAGCAAGTAAACTTTATGTTCAGTGGATGTTGGAGCCCACCATGGTTGACCCTTGTCTCTGATTCGGTTCATGGACAGAATCTCAAGATGCAGCTGCTGTGACTTGTAGTTTGGGAACTTTAGTCTCTGCTTTTTGAAGATGAGTGTGAAGCAGTTGGGATTAGAGCCTCCAATTCTGAGGCCATGGTTCTCAACCAAAGGAGTTTAGGCATCACAGGGTCTTGTTCACGAGCGATGGGAAAATGGAGTTGCAGATGATGCAGGCGGGTTGGTACAGCATCAGCAGGAGGTAAGAGGGAGCTGAGCCGGAACAGTCTATGTACGTTCCAACCTCAGCTTTTGTCATGAGCTTTGGGTAGTGACTGAAAGAAGACATAGTTTCAGGCTTCTGATTACAATGTCTCCCTGGCACCTCCTTTCGAGGTCTTCTGACTAACTGGCAGGAGACGCCAGACCCAGATCTCGCTGGAGGGCCTCCCTCAGCAGGAGCTGGAATGTGTTGGTGGGGAGAAGGACGTCAACGTACTGCGAGATGAATCACCAGGTTCATGTCACAAGTCGTATTATTACAGCACTGATAGTGACTTAATTTTCCGTCTTTCCTGAATCACTTTGCTGCAGAGAACAGATGAAGGCAGCTGATGAACGAGCCAGAGAGCTGAGATCTCATTAAATAAAACTGATAATTAATTATGTTTATGCGTCATTGCCACAAATATATCATGGGACACAATCTGCACTTGCTTCTCTCTCTCTCTTCAGTTTGCTGTCTCTTCATTATCCTTCCCTCCCTTTCTTTTGTCCCTTGTTCCGTTCATCCATGAACTGGAGTCTGTCGGGACGAGGTTTATTAAGACAACAGAGTGTTTACATCGACTCAGGTGCAAAGACTGTCTGTCCTTCAACACCTCAGGGAAATCACAGGATGCAGCGAGTCTTCAGGCATTTGAAAAGGTAAAGGAAGTGCTGAAGGTGCGCTGTGTTTACAAGATAGGATACAACTTCTTCTCTTCTCTGTTCTGAGTGTCAGGAGGGACTTTGTAATCAGCAGTGGTTTTATGCAATCATAGAGTGAGGATCAGACAGTACCGCTGATGGAGTTCTAGACAATCTTTCACTCTTGGTACCACTGATTTTGAATTTCCTGAGTGGAACATGATGACAGCCATGAACGAGAACGGAGTTTTCCAAAACACGTTTCTGCAAATGTTTCACAATGAGAGCCTTGTGAAGAAATGAAGGGGTCTGTGGGCGTGAATTCGTTTTTCTGTGTCAGCCTGATTAAGGAATGGTCTGACTTTTACAATATTTCTTAGATGATAAAATTACGACAATGGTTACATTTCTGATATGAGCCTTAAGACTGAGGTCATAATCAGGTTTTTGACCTGGTCCTTCATGTGAAGAGCCAAAGACTGAAGATGCTTGTAGAGATGCATAAAATTGTTTGCCATACGGTTATTTATTTGATCTAAGCAATGTACTAAGTTAATAATTGGGCTGAAATTATGAGAAGATATAGAAATGTATAATCGTGTGTCATCAGCATAGCTGTGAAATTCAACGTTATGATTTCTGATGATTTCCAAGTGGTAGTATGTAAATACTGAAGAGAACCGGACCCATAATGGTGCCTTGTGGGACTCCAAAGGTTAGAGAAATCACCCAGGGACACAAAGAAGTCCATTTTAAAGCCACCCCCATGAGACCAACCCAGTTTTCAAGTCTGTTTAATAGAATGTTATGACATCTGTCATCTGTCCTCCAGTATCCGGACCAACAATAAGTCATGTTTCCAGTATTTTCAGGTATTCTTCATGGTATTTTAGAGTATGTTATTTCCTGATTCCCATAAAAAGTTGACTCATCCTGCACTTGGGGGCCGTGTTTTAGCATTCAATTAAACACTTCCCCGCTTATGACACCACCAGTACTGTACAAAAGCACAACTTTATAACTTCATTCAAATATATTTACTGCGTTTACCTCTGATGTCCTCTAGCTGCTCAGCTTCAACTCGCTGTGATTTACAGTTTCCTGATGGACAGAAGACAAACCCTTGAAGCTATTCATCTTCCTTGATAGCTCCAGGCCTCATCACATCGAAACTCCTGTCTTCTCGAATCCACCATCTCTCTTTCAGTCACTACTCTGAGCTCATGACCTGGAGTGAGGGTTTGACATAGATCAGAAGGTTTCATACTGTGAGATGAACCCCTTCTGGGCCTGTGGCAGAGGTGATGAGCATGGAGAAACGAAGGAAGAGATGAAAGAGACAGGGGCATGCCGGTGTCCTGAAAACAACAAAGTTAGTCATTGTATTCAGGATCAGCACAGTCAACAGAGGCAGCAGGAGCAGTGACACAGCTCATGGAAGGAAATATTGTTCTCAAACACTTTCTGAGGATATAATCTACGTCACAATAAACACACCAAGAATTTCCTCTAACTGCAGAACTTTGTAGAGAATCATCACTTTTTAATGTTTCTTTCATATCAGACTTGGGTTGATTGAAGACCAGGAAAGGGTTTCACTGTGCAGGCTGGGAAGCCCATCAGGAGGACGTCATCCTGTATCAGGAGCTGGGTAGCATGTTGATATTTTTGATGTTGTGATGGGCAACTGAGGCAACATGATTAGAGAAGGTTAGTTGGTCATCAACTCCCACATATGTGGGTACACTGCAAAAAGGCAATACTTTTATGGATGCTAATTTGCCAAAATGTGAAAACCGACGCTGGCTTCTGAAGTTGATTCCTTGATGCCTTGCCTTCAGGCTAAGGGTCTAAAAATCCATCCTCGAGATCTAATGGTGGAAATCAGAGTGAATTTTTGCAGCTTGTTGCATGACAGAAGACTGGATGCTGCGATATTATAAGGACGGTGTGGAATGTTGCACATTAATAAAAAGCAAGTTTACACCAGATTTAATGGGATTGTACATGTTTCAGGTAGCCATGGTTGAAGGGTGTTGCTCTAAAACTGTTCCCTCCTTTGGAGAAGCCATTAACTAAATATGGCTACAGGTATCGTCAGTGTCATAAAAGTAATTATTTCTGTGTGGATTCTGTCTTCCAGTGATGAGGGGCCCTCTAGCTACTCCCTGATGTAACTGTCACTGACTTAATTTTGTTCAGTAAGCAGCGCTGTTTAAAATTCCTCCGTGACCCAGATCTCATCTGTTCATCGCTGGTGAAACATGCAAAGAGATGAGTCATATCGGCCTGAAAATCAGATGCTCTGCTGCTGCATTCATTTTGGCAAACAGAGTGATAAAGACACGTTTTAATCCTGCAGGCAAAGCCAACCTCTGATCTGATGTTTGAGTGTAAATATGTACAATTTTTCTAACATGCAGCGCAGACACTTTCTGTATCTGCTTTTAAGTTGAAGGCTACATACTACACTTTAAACTAAAGAACCTGTTTTATGACACATCACACATACATCATGCCACCTTGATCAGATCGAGTGCAAAGAGCCGACTGGAAGCATTTTGTTATTGTTGACTTACTGGAGTGTTTGATTATATAACTGACGGCAGTCTGTGGGGGACATAATTGAGGGAAGAGTGAAAGCTATAATTACTGTTAAATAGTCATTCTTGAATAACATTAATTATCTCAAATAAAAAGATGAATTAAAGAGATGAATCAGACAAATTGTTATTCTGTCGGGGGACCCTGGGATACAATTTTCAAGCATCCCTGGGAGTCCCTGCCCCTCTTTCTAACTGAAAGACAAACAATAGAAACGATCAATTCAAGTGAAATATAAATCAATAGAACAACTCAGATCTGAGACTGAAGAGCTTTGGGCAGCTGTGGGCACCAGAAACATGTCCAGAAGCACCTGTAAATATGTATAACCACATTAAATCTAAAACTAAACTTCTTCCCTGGAGTTTCTGTGCTCTCTCGTCCAGCAGGTTCTCGTGGATCGTGGCTGCTGCTGTGGTCCTGCATGACGTCCACTACATATATTATTACTGTCATTATTGCTACCATATCTCCATTACAGTTTATAGTTAGTTAATGACTTGCTCCTGCTGTCTACCAATGAGCTTGGGTCTGTTCGAGGTTTCTGCCTGTTAAAAGGAAGTTTTTCCTCGCCACCGTCGCCAAGTGCTTGCTCATGGTGGAACTGTTGGTCTCTGTAAATTATATTATAAAGAGTATGGTCTAAACCTGCTCTGCATGAAAAGTGTCATGAGATAACTTTGTCATGACATGGCGCTATATAAATAAAATTGAATTGAATTAAATCTGGTGTAAACTTGCTTCTTACAGTGTATTCCACACCGTCCTTTATAATATAGCAGCATCCAGTTTTCTGTCATGCAACAATGTGCAAAAATTCACTCTGATTTCCACCATTAGATCTCGAGGATGGATTGGTGAATGAGGTGCTAGCATTGCCTGTTTGTGTACCCACATATGTGTGGCGTTCCTCAGGGTTCAATCCTGGGCCCATTATTGTCTTTGATTTACATAGCACTTAGACATGTAATCAATAGGTATTGCTTTAATAAAACTCCAATAAATTTGAATTCTTTCTAGGCTCAGTAGGAGCGTTTGTTTAAAGCCTGTCAGCAGCAGGAGAAATATCATATTATACTGATCCGTGCAGCTTTTTATTGGTTGCCTAAGGTCCTGAAATTGATTTTATGAGTTTATTGCCTATTTAAAAGGCATACATATCATATTTACAGGTGCTTCAGAACCACATACAGCTGCCCAGAGCTTTTAGATCTCAGATCTGAGTTGTTTTATTGATTTATATTTGACTTGAATTGATCTTTTTATGTTGCTATTGTTTGTCTTTCAGTTAGAAAGAGGGGTCCCAACATAATAACAACTCATCTAATTCATCATAAAGATAATTAATGTTATTTAAGGATGACTTTTCTATAGTTTTTTATTGATTGAACTGATCCAGAACCACTTCATGATTCCTGCATACATTTTAGGATGGCTGATGAAGATATTGGAGTCATTAATGTCGAGTTTAGTTCCAGATAACTTTATATATGTGTGTTGTTCAAAGGTTCGCCTTCTTCTGTTGTTCTAAAGCCACACTTTAAACAGCTGTTTAGACTTTCAGTGGACACTTTGACTTTTCTCTTCATGGATTTGAGTTGCCTTTGGAAACTTACCGTCTCTCACTATAACTATTTTTCTTTTGTGGATATAAACCAGCAAATCTTTTGTGACAAACACCCTTTGGGCCAGCGTCTGCTAAAATGTGTTGGCAGGCAAACTGCTGATTTAAATTAGTTCAGCTCTCAGCTCTGTTTAAAATTCCTGTCCTGACCTAATTCTCATCAATTCGCTGCTGCTTCAGCATGAAAACAGACATCGTATCTGATGCACGGATAATCTTTGCCTCAGTCAGAGTTGGAGGTTATGACCTCACATCCTGTATGTCCAAATTTTAGAGCCCCATAGCAGTGTCACGGCTCTGATAACTAGCATTAGCCACGTGTGAGCTAATTTAAATGCAGCAGTAGAGTTTGGATTGCCAGGCTGATTAAAATGAGGTGTGCTCAGCGAGTACGCTCATGTCCACAGAGACACTAACAGTCTCTGTTTGTCTCAGGCTGGATCAACAACGATGGGAAGGAGGACCAACTCACAGATAAACTGCAAAAAAAACTGTAAACGGACTCAAGTCATTATTAGAAAGGGTAGATTTATTGGTTCCACCTGCATGTGCAACATCCTGCAGGTGTTACCAGACTTGTTACTGTCTCAGCATCATTACTTACAGCTAATTTGGCTTTAACTTACTGTTGCATAAAACTGTTACACGGGGCACCTTGAATCAGCCACAGACTGTACGCAGAGTTAACGTCGGTGTGTCGTGGTGGATAAATGAATGTTTACGATGTGTTCTTTGTTGCTTATAAGTACTTTTGTGTTTTTAAGCCAATTAAGCACATTTGAAATTAAAATTGAAACAGTGAGGACGACACAAACAGAGCTAGATTACAAATGAGGTGTGTGTGTGTGTGTGTGTGTGTGTGTGTGTGTGTGTGCTGAGCCTACAGGACAGGCAGTCCTATTAGTGCTGATCCAGTGTCACCCAGTGGGCCGCGCAGACTGTGATTATTCAGATGAGAGTGTTTGTTAAGGCAGCTCACTGATCAGATGTGTCAGCGGCTGCAACACTGTGTGTGTGTGTGTGTGTGTGTGTGTGAAATCCGGCTCTAAACAGCACTGTGCTGTTTGCAGTTGGTCTCTACGACTGTTTTTGTTTGAGTTTTGTCTCCAGTAATTAACTTTGTTTACCTCTCCATGGCAACAGATGCTCTTCACAAACAACATCGAGTGTAGCTCGGTGGTTCCTGGTTTTATCCTGTTTGGAACGTCACAGTGGAAGAAGCCGATGCAGCTTCATGACATCCTGAACCACTTGTCTTCTCGACATAGTTCCACGTCGGTGGCGGCGATCTTCGCGCCCGATCGCAAAAGATGGCACGCTCTGATTTATCAGGGTCCAACTTTTGTAGCCTGACATCCAAAGACTAATGAGTGTGATCGCCTCACACAACCTCCAGAACAAATACATCAGTGTCTGCCTGCAACATAAAGGGAAGATATGATGTTTGTATTTGAGGGTCATCATTTGGAGTTTTTATGGATTTTCCAAACAAAGCGCTCGGATTTTATCAGTGCCTCCAACGATTGTTCTAATTCTTGTTTCAAGTAATTACAGTCTGCAGCGTCACCTTGAGAAGAGAGCAAAAATAATCCTGCGGTAATTTCTGAAGAGATTATTATACACAGATGAAAGCAGAAACATGAGAAAATGAGCTTGTTACTCCGTGAGCCGACCGGCTTATTAAAACATGTTCCCTCTTAATTTGGTTATCCGGATTTTATATTTCAAAATAAATGTGATTAAAATCTCCAAATAATGAGCTCAGATTCAATATGAACACAGAAAATGGGATGTTGTATGCTTGCATATGTCTACACACACACACATACATACACACACACACATAATGACATACACAACATCCAATATACATGTTTAGGTGCAGCACACACACACACACACACACATAATGGCTGATTGCTGTAACTTAACAAAGGTCACAGTGAGAAGATGGAATATTATTTCCTCTTTGTTCAGTCTGCAGCAGGTGGGCTGCAGACGAGTCGGACTGTAACAAGAAGCACACGACTGCTGTCAACTCCACTCATCATCTACTGCACACACACACACACACACACACACACACACACACAATCTGATGATGCAGGCAGAGTATTTACAGGTAAAGAAGCTCTAACACACACACATACAGGCAGATGCTGAATGTGTGTCTCCTGTTGACGACAGTCAGTCAGTATTCATTCATGGAGGAAAACATCACACTAGCTCACACTGAAGACTTGCTGTGTGGCTTTCTGCAGATCCATCAAATAAACTTAAAAATCCAGAGTCGAAGTTTTATAATTTCACCAAATCAAGACAGAGAACCGAGTCAGAGAAGACGATGGCTGCGAGTCTTCGCGTGGCTCTGTGGGTGTCAGAGGTGACACCAATGCTGGATTAAATGTTCTAACTTTACATGTTTAGCCTCAACGTGGCTCAACTGTGTAGCTCTCCACGCAACACAACAGCTAACAACATATATGCTAACATTAGCCTCTGAGCTCCCTCCAGTCCATGTTTTAAACTGTCTGCTGCAGCTTTCAAAGGACATCCATCACCTGGATAACATCTTTTTTTTCTGCAGCTACATGAAAGATGACAGCAACTCACTAAAAACAGACATCAAACTTCCAGAAGTTCGCCAACATGTGCCAAAAGCACGTATAAAGATGGACAACGCATCTCCACTGAAGCTAGGATAAATATGAGCCAGAGCCTGCACAGTCGTGTTCAGGGTTGGATCCGTGGTATCTAGGTCCCGCCCATGTACCTGTTGACTGAATCATGAGCAGAGCTCAGCTGTCAATCATGACGTGAAATACTTAATTTCATAATTTTATCGCATGAAATAACCAATTAAAAATCAGAAACAAACATCAGCATGATAAGAACTACTTAAAAGACTGAAACCATCTTTGGGAAAAATGTATTTGACCCGTGTCGCCATCGACATGTCTTGGCTTCACTTTGTCATCCATTTTTATATACAGTCAGTGGCTCGGTATCTTTCCGAGGTGCTGCTGCATCATACCGTACAGGCAGAGAGTTTTCCTGTAAATAAAATCTATAGGCAGCAGAAGGAAACACACAGCTCGCTCTAACATGAGCTCTGTTTCAACACAAAGACACATAAACCATATTTGTGATATAGGACAGAAATAGCAGCAGATTTTCTGCTGTGCATTGAGCTTCTTAGTAAATGAGGCATTGTGTGGAGCTGTCATAACTGGAGCAGCACACTGTGGAGTGGAAGAGTGCAGCAGATTATGCAGAGCGCTGCTCAGTCAGTGTTTGTCTTCTACAACACGAGGCGCTTATTAAGGTTGTCATGCCAACACCTGCATGAGAAAAGCTCAGGTGATGCTGTCAGGTACGAGCTCTCACCGCTGCGTGAGGTGACGATTGAACAGTTTTATTGCTCTCCAAGAAATGTTCACAATCATACATACAGCTTGACTCTCAGGAAAACTGCATAACATTTTATTTTCACTATAAACTCCCAGAAAAAATGCAGGAAGTTCTCTGGAGAACTTTTTTTTATCCTGGAGAACCTTTTTAACCTTTAAGGTTCTTTTGGGAACTGAATGCCAACAAAGACTCTCTAAGCCAAAACTGGTGCTTTGAAGAAGTTTAATAAGACTCTTTGTTAGACTGATTACTGCTGCTTTAAGTCGGTCTTGCAGCAACAAGTTCTTTGTAGAACCATTAGGTAAAAATCTTCTTACAGGACGGAAAAACGTTGAACCTTTAGTTCAAACTTGAACCTTTATTTTTGACCAAAAGTATGTGGACATCCGTTTCCTGCTCCTGTTCTCCACTCACTCCACAGGCTCTGTGTTGCTGCTTGCGTCCACTTCTAAACTCTGGCACTGGCCTACAGGGCAGTGAACTGGACTGATCCTTCCTACCAGCCACCATCACACCATCCCATCACTCTGTGACTCTGTGCTTACTCATCTCAGTTGGTGGTGGAATAAACTCCAAAATCCTCTCAGACTGCATCTCAAAACCCTTTCTGACATCCATTTTTGTCAATAAAACAACATATTTCTGTTTCTTCTGCGTGGTTTGGACAAAAGTCATCTACCAGATGGATCTAATGTGAGGGAACACTCCACATACTTTGTTTTGATGTCCTGACACTTGGCCGTGATCATGTTAGTGAACTATTTAATGAGATGTTGTGATTTTGAGCAAAAAACAGCAGCATTCTTGCAGATACGTCACATATAATTCAGTATTCACTTTAATTCATGAACTGTTGTGGGGAAATCATACAGATATTTTCCATCTTGACTTAAACATGAGCAAAACAAGAGTTTCAGATTCGCCTGCCTTTACAAGGATCACTCAAACGGCTGCACACAGATTCTTCTGGTGGATTTTGGGAAAAATACCAAATGAAAGAACTTCAACAGGATCCATCTGTGCCCTCCTGCCAGCCTGTCTTGGCCTGTGCCATCACTTCTTAATCAACCATCCATCAATCGAAATGTTTTCTTGTGGTCAGGGCCGCGGTGACACAGCGGAGCAGCAAAATGTGTTTATCAGGTCATCACACTGGATCTGCAGTTGATCTGAGGCCAGCTGGGTCACATAAACCTTCTGTCCTTTTATTATTCGAGGCAGCACCTCTGGTGCAAACTTTCAGTGTGATATTATGGTGACAAAACTGTGATCCAGGCAGTATATGTTCCATTAAAACATGTGCATGTACAGTGAGAGCAATGTGTAGCTGAGGAAACGGACAATGAAAGTGATTCTGATTTGCAGTTTTCATAGTTAAAGTTTTGTATTTTACCAAATCAAATCAAGCACCTGACTGGTTTGTTTTCCTGCTGCGTGCATGTTGAGACAGATTACACGTTTCTAAATGAGACAAATACCTGCTCAGCTGACGGTTGGACGATCCCCTGGTGGGGGGAGTGAATTCATGCTCCCGAAAACAACACAGAAAGCTCATCGGCATGCAGGCCAAAAAGTTTGGTTTTGGCTGGAGTTCCTAGTGTTTATCAGCGTTCTGTAAACCATCTGCAGACACACTGCTGTGATTTTCTATGACGGAGCGGCATAAATCTGAATTATTGCCCGTTTACAGCTTCGGTCGCAGCGCAGACGTCTGAAGATGAAAACCTGAGTGAACTGAAATGTTTGTACACCGCCTGTTACTCAAACACTCTGAGGACGTTATTGATGTTTGAACGGATGAGCTTCGAACAGATTAGGATGACCTAAATGTGACGATTGTGCTGACTAGATGCTTTCATACACAGACATATGAACATTTTGCATTGTTATATTCTTATGGGGAAACCCTGAGACTCTCCGGGTCCCAGGCGTGTCACTGAGCTGTATTTTAGGCACCACTTGGGCTGATAATTTTGGAAACAGCAACATCAGCTCCCCATTATAAACTCCACCTGGGTGCTGAATCCACCGAATAAACATCGCTGTAATAAGAAATCCAGGACAGAGGTCCCACACTACACATTATGTAACACTGCTCTGTTCGATAGCAGATAATGAAGTGTGGAGTGGATGAATGCAAGAGTGTAGGAACCCGAACAGCAGCATGTCGAAACATTGAGGAACTTTTCCTGAAGGACGCCGTCAAAGACAAATCCGCCTGCAGAGGAAGGTCAGGGAACGCCTCTTCCCATTAGAGCCTTAATTTATTCTCCTGATGTGCAGGAACGAAATAAGATACATGTGCCCGTCATGCGCAAGTGAGTTGTCACCTAACTAATCAAGTCACAAGTGCTCGTCTCTTCCAGACTGCTCGCCTTCTTTTTCATCATCGCAGACTGTTCGTCCTGTTTGAGGGACAATCTGACTCTGAGAAGAAGACAGAAAATCATCTATCTTTCTCTTTTTTGAGGATTGTCTTGATCGTGATACAACTGACAGCTGTCAGCAACATTTTAATCTGCACAAAAAGTTTTATGAAATGTAATAAACAAACAAACTGTGAATGACTCTCTCTTGGCTCGATGTCTCTCCGTAACAAGAAACAGTCACGACTAACCGAGCGACACATTGTGTCATCACAGAGTTGCATTTTAACATTTTAATCAGCAGTAAATAAACCCACCAACTGTTATCTGATTCCACTTTAAATGCTACTGTTCGTGTCCATCAAAGAATAAACCACCATCACTTTAAACCGGTGAGAATGGGGCTCAAAGTCATAGTTCCTCTTTCTCCACAGCTACAATAATACAATGCTGGAGTACTACAGTATGTATGTCGGCTACATGGTTCACTGTACAAATACACACACCTTCTTCTAACTTCTACCACAGTTAGCTCACCTGAGGTGTAAGGACAGCTCTTCTGGTGTAGATCATCAGTTTTCTGTGTCTCGTAGAACCAGAATATTTTCACATTGAGCACTGTGACGCTACAGCTGTGCTAGATCCTAGTTCAGGAAGTTTATATTCAGCAGGTTACGGTTGCATTTTGATGTTTGAAGTGTAAGAATGTTTCCTTTCTTGACCTTTTGTGAAGAGAGCTTGTGTTTACAGGAGTAAACTCACTGGTTGCACACATCTCTCAGCTCGGAGGCCCGAGCTATCGAACTGTATCGAACTGTGGGTAACGTGGTATTATGAGACAGGATGAGCTAAAACTAGCTGGTTGCTAACTCTGCACCACTATATCTATCTATCTATCTATCTATCTATCTATCTATCTATCTATCTATCTATCTATCTATCTATCTATCTATCTATCTATCTATCTATCTATTTTGATATTTCCTTACATTCTGTTCATTTTTGGAAGTTTTAAACTCTTTAATATCTTAAATTCTTACGTATTGCACCTTTAAGGATCAACTAAGTGCAAATGTTAGTTCAAACAAGAGACTCCCAGTCCACAACTCGATGAAAGTGAGCAGTAAAAAGAGTGTGTTGGTTATTCATCAGAATGACTTTCCAGTGACGAATCATTCACCATCCAGCACCTTTGATCCAGGCTATTTGCAGGAATGATTTGTGGGCTTCCCCCAGCCAGTGGGTGCATTGTTTAACAAGTGCCATTTGGCATCCGGAATGACTCGTGCATTGATGGAGTGGTCTTGTTTTTGGCTGAACAAATAGAAATGGATCTGGGGGCGGAAACCTTGATGTGTAATCTGCTGCTCTGGTGACATTTGGAAAGCCAGCAACTGCAGGAGGATGTTCATTTGCATCATGGGGGCAACAGCGTAAAGAAAATGAAGGCAGTGGCTTTATAGGAGTTGTTATAGAGAGGCAGTTTGGTGTGTGTGGGGGTATAGCTCACTGTCAAACACTGCTGCTGTTGTTGGTCTTTAAAATGCTTCTCTCTTAAAAAAGGGTTTCTGACAGTATATGAGGTTTGACTGATGTGTTTCTCCTCACTCATACGGATCATCAACCATTCATCTTCCTCTACAAATAGACCTGTGTCATAAAAACAGTACTCTCTATCCAGAAACCTAGATGTTGCACAGCACAGTACTTTCATAGATTTTCTTTCAGTGAGACTCTTTTCACTTGTATCATTGTCAGTGATGGCACAAGGACAGGCACAAGGGCAGGACTTGGAGACCAGAGTCCAAAAGCACTTAAGGTACATCCGTCCGTCCATCCATTTCCTTCCTCTTATCCGGGGTGTCGGCAGGTTTAGCAGGGTGCTCCTGACATCCTTCTCCAAAGCAGCACATCCCAGCTCCTCCTGGAGGATCCCGAGGCGTTCGCAGGCTAGATTGGTTATGTAGTCCCTCCAGCAGGTTCTGGGTCTGCCCCGGGGTCTCCTCCCAGTTGGACATGCCCAGAACATCTCCAAAAGAGAGACGAACCACCTCAGCTGGCTCCTTTTGATGTGAAGGATCAGCTCCTCTCCCTATCTCTATGGCTGAGCCTGGATAATTGGCGCAGGAAGCTCAGATCTTATTCTTTCGATCACTACCAAAAGTTCATGACCATAGGTGAGCGCTGGAACGGTCCAGAACAACGTACTGCATATACTTGAACTAACTTACTGGGAAGTATTTCGCTCCTAACCCAGAGGGAGCATTCCACACATTAACTTTCCCTCAAAACATAATTTGGCATTACGTCTCCCTCGGTGTGTATTTCCATTTGCCAATTAGTTGCATTTAAATGTTAATTTCTTCTGGGGTGAGACGTTTGTACAAATGGGGATAGCAGTGCACACTTTCTTTCTCATGGTGTTGCACTCTGTTGTTCATTTAAAAGAATCCCTGGAGGCAAAATTCAATTTTTTCACTCAGGCCTGAAGTACACACATTCACAAACAGTACCTATACAAATCCATTAATGCATGGAGAGGTGTCAGAGCGCAGAACAGAGCTCCCAGCAGTCGGGTCTTCACTCAGCTGTGCCCAGGAGGCGAACTGGCGCCTCTCCAGCTACCATGCAGCCCACACTCTGTAGTCGGGTCCAAACTGGCTGCAGCCACCAATAAAAGTGACAAAGGGGTGATGTGAAGAGTGAAAAAGAAAGCAGTTCTTAAACACCTTCACACATGACCAATAACTGCATGAAATGTGTGACTGTCAGCTTTAGAAAGTAATGAGTGGTGGAAGCTTTCAGTCTGTTTGATCTGACAAGCACTTTGTTTGAAGCACTTTAGCATCGACTGTGCAGGCTTAAAGAGACACGTCTGCTAAAAATGTGAAGAAGCTAATTACAGAAAAGTCAGCTAGCTAGCCAGTTACTATGGCATATCACACATGATGCAGCTACAGTGCTCCAAGGTTTTCCTCATTCATTACATTCTTCTGTGTGTTAAGGTTTGTTCAAATTTGGACCCAAAACCAGAACTTGAACCAAAACTGTAAGATTCAGATTCAGAATGATTGGTTGGCAAACGTTGGGTAGGAGGAGCTGGGCAGGCACCCAGACACCAGGGAGCGCTACAGGGTGATGACAAGAAACAAAAGGTAAAGACGGACTTTCGTTGATGTGTAAGACAAACTCAGCAACCTTTCCTAACAAAAGAACCAATAAAAAGCTGGACTGCTTCACACAGGTGGATCAGAGAGAGGAAGGTGTGAAAAGATGTTTTCCTTTTGTTTAACACAGTTAATCCTGCAGATTTTTGGGTCTTTATGAGATCTGAGTGTGAAAAATGTGTGAAACCATTGAGGGAGTGTTAACACGTCTGCAAGAGAAGACTTCTGCTGCGCTCAGGAGGTGATTATGAAGATCAAGTTTCATTAAACGAGTCTTAGTTATTGAGAAAAAGTGATTAGTGTTTGCAAAGCCAAGAAAAAACACGACGTCTGTGCGTTAAACATTAGACACACGAGCCGCGTCTTTATTAAATTCAGCTGCCTGAATATTGGATACATTTCCGCTCTGTAGGTTTTCTTGTGTGGTGTGTAATTACAGCCTCGTGTTGTCTACACACAGATAAGTTTGTCGATCTTTGAGGTTGTATCCGTTTGGATTTTGTCATCTGATCTTTCTTTGGTGGGACTGATGCACTAATTAAATTTGTGAAGAAACAACTGTGGGAGAAAATCCATCCACATAAACAGGAAGTGACTACGCATAACCATATCTAGGATTTTCAGATTAAAAGGTGGGTGGGGCTAGTGGGATGTTAAGTTGAATTAACACCTCCAGAGGGCTCAACACAAAGTTCTGGCATCGGAACCACCCACCTCCACATCAGCTCTCATCAGAATGAGAGAAAACGGAGCGGGCACCTCTGGATGCATTGTGTTAATCTCCGTCAGGACCCCTCTCATCACTGACACACTGACTCAGCGTCCTCCTGGAGGATCTGTTCTGCGGTCAGCGCGTCTCGCTGCCTCCTGTTTAAATATCACCAACCATCACCCATTTTAACAGTGATTTGTTTATTTATTATCTCTGTGCATGAGTCACTGGTTACGTTTCCATCCAAATGTTGCAGGATGTACAGCACAGACGTGATGGAATGAGATTATATAATCAAAGGACTGAACTTCATAGCATTGTCCCGCCTGTCTATGTCTGAATTCTTTACTTCTTGGAGATCAATGATGTAATGGAGGCCTGACGCAGCATGTGTCCGAGAGACTTTCTGGATAGATCAGTGACTTCTTACAAAGACATGCAGATAGTTTCTGATGTATTGTCCCGCTGTGGTTCAGATCGAGCTCAGAGTTAAGTGCTGTTACTTGCTATGACATCAGTCAGACTTGCTCACCACACAGCAGCAACGGGCAAAATCATGTTTAGTGTGAAGGGAGAGATGGAAATGTTCTGCAGGATTTAGGACTGTTGCTAAAATGGAAGATCACGGCCTCAATCTAAAGAATACACTGCATCAGGCTGAGGATGACGTACGTGAGCGGGATACAGCTAGATTCAGAGGAAAAGGTTCTGTTGTTTGAGGACGCTGTCAAGACAGTGATTGCCGTGAATTGTTGTTCAGACGTTCATGGTCCCCAGAATCTGAATCCTACTTATTTTGGTGATCCTGCTGAGGTTACCTGTAGCGCCATCATCAGGTTCATATTCGTGGTTTTTAAGTGAGATGTCACGACAACTGGATGATCAGGAAATTAGTTTCCTCGGGATGAAACTGCGGTAACGTCGGTGACGGTTTCATCGAGCACGAGCAGGTCGAAAATTGAATCTGTAATGATCGATTAGATAATTACATATAAAAGGCTGATCGTAAGATACTAAAAAAATAACAAATCATCTTCTTTAACAGCATATTTATGCATGTTATATTCCAATAGAGCAACCTAAAAGCTGTTGCTGTGTGTTTCGTCAAAGGCGCTGCAGATAACACACACACACACGAAGAAAGGCTGCAGCTGTTAAGTCATCAGTGAGCTTTGCATTGTACCTTTATGGAGAGCATGAGCTGAATACTGACATGTAAAATATAAGTAGGCATATAGCCACACACACACACACACACACACACACACACACACACACACACTCTGCTGGCTCCTATGGGGTCTGTCAGCTCTTCAGGAAATGATACTCCTCATAAATAAGAAAATCACGAACTCCTATAAATCTGCACATAAAGTGGGTTTTATAGAAGGGCGGACCTCTGCAGAGGGACTGCAGCCTGCCACACACACACACACACACACACACACAGGGACTCATTAACCTGCACTGATTCTCACACACACACACTGAAGCACATACACCATTCGGTTTCCGTCTATTTCTATTCTTTTGGATTCATCATTTTCGAGCCCTGCAGCGTTTATTTACTTTGCATTGAATTTGCATCAAATAAAAACGTATAATTTCTAGTTATTTATGATAAAAATGTTTGAAGGAAATTCTCTGCAGTCCGTTTAAGTCCTGAGGTTGGTGAGTCTGCTGCAGGTCTCAGAGGATCATTTCACCGTCGTGGATGTTTGCTGCTGATAGCATCTCTGCCTCTCTTACAGAGCAAACACGTTTCAAACAGCGACTGAATGAAACAAATGAATCTCAGAGGAATCACCACCGCTGCACGCTTTCCAGGTTCTTCTACATGCACATCTTTACGCTGCATCAGCATCAGATTTCAGACAAACCTGGTCTGTACAGGATGGTGGGTGGTCAGGTGTGCAACAAAGATTTCTACTGGTTTATAAATCTCTTACTGGTCTTAGTCGAACCTATTAGACTGATTAACCGTCATTTTCTCACTGCGGTCCACGTCTGTGAACGAGCTGAAGACCTGAGGGCAGCAGACAGTGTTCATATTTTTAAGACTTGTCTTTTAATTTGGCTTTTACTTGAGCCTGTGCTGTTATCCTGAATATCAGCACGCTGTGATTATCTTACGACTGTAGCACAGCCGTGCTGATATTCAGGATAACAGAGACAGATATGTTCAGGTGACTGCACCTCCCACTGTCTTTAAACTATATAAAACGTATTATTAATATATAATGCATTTCAGTTTTGCAGCAGCATTCCCTCGAGTCATTAAATCTCTTCCTAGTTAGCTGAGTACTTGTGCTGATGTTGCTGCAAATCATCAGGCTTAAGAGCCTCATTTCCTCTGTGTGTAACATGCTTTTAGTATTTAGGTCAACTCTACCTCCATCTCATCTCACTGCTAAAACAAAGCTCTTCACGTCTCCGCATGGCTTCTCCTCTTCACATACAGCCATGCGAGAGCGTTCGCGAGCTCCCATGCTCACATTTAGCAGCATGCAAGCTGCAACAAACATAATGTGTACAGAAACACACACGCACAGACGCACACAGAGCACATTGTGTTCTCCATCCTCTCCGTCAGCCGAGCAGCTGCAGACACAAAACACTCTCTTTGCCTCCTACTCTCTCTTTCTCTCTCTCTCTCCCTCTTTTCCTCTCCTCCTCCATCTCATCGCCTCTCCTTCTGTCCTCCTCTCCTTCCTTTCTTCATCTCTCCTGCCTGTCAGCTGAGCAGCGGAGTGAAGCAGCGATCGACGCCCACGCTCTCAGTCCTTTTTTTATTGCTGCGCAGAGTGGAGGGAGAAAGAAGAGAGAGAGAGAGAGAGGTACGGAGAATAAAAAGGGAGAGCGAGAGAGGATGAGAGGGAAGAAGAGCAGCAGGCACTAATTACATCCACGAAATCTGACAGCAGCACAAACTGTACAACATCCACATATGATAGATAGATAGACGAGCTAACGTTAGCTTAGAAATATCCATGATACTAACTTGTATTGTATAGCTCCGGTTCTGGCACGACACCACGTTGTTGAATTAATTCATGCTAAAAAGAGTTATCATTTAATAATTAATATAATTCAAGAACCTACCTGCATGCCTATACTTGCAGGTGTGTAGTGCATGTATACAAATCTTATTTTTCTAATTCTGTCTTTGATTTTTTATCAGTGTATTGTGCCGTAACATGTAAATCTCCTGTGTGGGATCAGTAAAGTCTCTGATATTATCTTTGTTATGATGAACAGTCGCAGACTTTCAGCCAGGAAATCAGAATCAGTGAAAACTGTTTGTTACAGAATCCTGGAGGACGGGTGGATGGAGGTCTGCGATGGGGTGATGTGCAGGGCCGGTGGTGGCCAAAAATCCAGTGATAGACATGACAGGCAGGAACAGGGACAGGATGATGAGTTCAGGAAACACAGAGTTCAGCGTAGTGATCCGGCGGTGTCTGGTTGAGCCGTGCAGGTTTATTGGATGACGGGATGCAGGCGGTGATCAGGCTGAGAGACAGCACACAGACAGGAAACACAAAGACACTGAAGATGAGACGGATCCTCGATCCTGACAGTCTGATCTCATCTTTAGATTTTATTCTTGATGGATATTTTAAAATTCTGTTGAAATTTATGACTTGACGTCTTTTCTGGACGAACACGTGGTGTTCAGGGTCATCAGACATGAGTGGGTAACACGACAATAACACTGAGTTCAGGTGGCCAATCATCAGATGGACACGTCATCTCCCAGACCCCTGACATGCATCCACACACACACACACACACACACACACCTCACTCCCCTTTTTGGCTTCCATGGCAACCGTCACATGGGATCTACACACACCTGTTGGTAATTCTCACAAACAATCTCCACATTGTTTCAATAATATATAACAATAACACACACACACAGCCAACATCTGCCTGAAAACACACACATGCAGCAGACGTTATCCAGCCTCCATTTAAACACTTAAACAAACGTCCTCGTTGAAGTGGAGCACAACAAAGTCTCTAATTAATGTTCGTTATGTTTGTTATCGTGAAAATAATTTAAAGAACAAACAGAAGTTCACTTTGAGATGTGATAATATTCAGTTTGGATATTTAATCAGGAACATGAGAGGAACACAAACGTCTGACGTGTCCATCGAAATCTCAGATTCTCAGAGTCTCAGAGGCCGACGCGACGTCCTCAAAGTGTTTTTGTCTCAAACAGACTGAGTTTATATCTAAAAGAGAGAGAGAAAATATTCTCATCGTCTGTTTCAGTCGCTCGGTTAATGTGTCTCCACTGTGAGACAGAATGAAGCTTCAGGTGTTTCCTGAAGGGACGCGACACAGCAGTAAATCTACATTCAGTTAGTAATTATTAATAATCGCGTGTCCGTGTGCTTTTCACATCATGTAGTGTACATTATGATGATGTATAGGAGGTACAGTAACGGGGGAAGGATCAAGAGCTGCCTGCTGCTGCTGGAAATGTTGATGAGAGCGACGAGACTGAACTGAATAATAAAGTTTCGAGCCGTAAAATCAAAATATTGAGCTGAAAGACGGTAAAATGCTTCACTGAGCCAAGGCGAGCTGCAGAGTCCGGTGACACACATAAACATCTGATGAATAATTATAGAAACAAACACACGTTTGACAAACACTGCTGTAGATGTATGTTTCCGTGCTTATGTAGATATTTATGTAACCACTGGCTGGATATGCAGCGTCTTATGTAAACATATGAAAAGGACGCAGATATCGTCTGCATGGTTTCACAGAGCTGAACTCTTCGGATGCAACATGAGTCAGACACAGACGTATATATACTGTAGACCTCATGGAGGGCAGAAGGACTGGCCTGACGCTGACCTTCCTGCTGGGACGTCTAACCGGGGACAGCCTCGCCCATCGGAAACCAGCAGTCCTAACGGGTTGACGGGCTTTTAGTGTGTGACAAACAGGACACTGTTCGAGATGGCTGTTAGTGCAGAGAAACTTTAAATTACATCAGATGCTTCTTGGATAAATTCAACACAAAGTGCCTCAGCTGACTCAAACTCTCCCGAGATCAACCACTCGAGCTGGAGTGAGTCCATCGCTCCCTATGACCACATCCAGAGCCTGAATCCGCTTTTAACGGTTCAGAGACGAAGAATTGATACTACGGTCTGCAAAGACGATGTCGATCCTCGAGGAAAAAGCTAAACTCTTTGCCAAGACTTGTCTGCAGAGGTTTGTCAAGAGCAACGGGGAGTTCGAGTGCTCAGGGATTCTCTGAAAACGGCATGTTCCACATTGGCAACGAGTTCTTCATTAAAACATTTTTTTAGGATCCAAAAGAGGAAGAATACGGAGCTTTCAGTCTGAACCTCTCATGTTTAAATTCATTTTTCTTTAAGTTAGCCGGCTAACTCATGCCTTTACTGGTGTCTTTACTTCCTGCAGCAATGAGTGATGAAGTCGTAGAGGAGTAGAGGAGGAGGATTACCGAGATGGTCCTGTCTG
The DNA here is from genome assembly GCA_036365135.1 of Miichthys miiuy. Lineage (NCBI taxonomy): Eukaryota > Metazoa > Chordata > Actinopteri > Sciaenidae > Miichthys > Miichthys miiuy. The sequence continues at coordinate 2,057,839 of CM071607.1, read as the reverse complement.
AATTTAATCTTACCTCTTAGCCCCGTCTGCACACGGCTGGCTGCACAGCTAAGAGCGAGCTAACAGCAAGGGTGAGAAAAGAACAACACTCACCGGAAACATTCAGAGTCTATGAACGGACCTGTCTGTCTCTGTTGTGATAGTTTCTGTATCATTAAGTTCAGACGGCCGGAACAAGCTTGTCCTCCACGTTCAACACCAGCACCAACACTTCAAACCAGAGGTGGTGTAAGTGGCCGCACATTCACTTCAAGCTGAACTGAATCGAGTGGAGGCCAGACTAGCGGTGGAGTCACATGGTTTTCCTACCGCGTCCCGTCATGTTTAGTTGTATGTTATCCAGCAAAGAAAATCTAATGGACCTAGTTTAGACTTAGTCTAGTCGACCTGCCCGTGACACGTGTGGAATAAAAGTTGTTTGGCTTTTTCACTGAGGCTTGAATGACTTGAAGGACGGAGAATGGTGCAGGCTGGTGGTGCAACATGAAGCTGAGCAGATACTTCAGGTGCAAGCACAGGTCGGACAGATTAGACTTCTGAGGCACAAAGCTGTCGGAGTCTGGAAGGTTGAACCAGTTTTAGATCCAGCGAGGGCTGACATGTTGAAGTGAAGGTGTGAAGTCAAAGCCTCCATCATAACAACGCTGAAATCTACTTTTCAGACAACGAACATGAAAAATTAAAAAGTGACTGCGTGGGTCAAGTTCACTCGTTGTATCTTCATTTAAAGCTCATAACACTTCATCTGATGGATGGAGATATTAATCACCAGTTATCTGGTAAATCATAACCACAGCTCTGAATCTTCTGAAGGTTATGTGCAGAATGTTGCTGAACTCATGTTTGGCATGAATCAAACCAGCGTGTCAAAGATTAGATTTTATTTTCATAATTCATATTCTCGGTAAGATCCAGTCACAAAATATGCACATGATAAAATATTGTGGAATGAATCCAATTATTCTTTCAGGTCATGCTAAAACTCATTTAACTATTAATTAGAGGGGAACCTGGATCTCCAGGCGATTGAAATTTAAGACTTCCTCTCTTAAAGATGAATATTTCAATCTGTGGACTGCAAATTCTATGAATGAAAACAACGAGTTATAAATTCAGATGTATCAATCAAAGACGAGGAGCTGAGAGAGAAGCAGAAAGATGTGCAGAGGTAAAGGAGCTGGAGGAGGTGGGCAGCGTGTCTACATAAGTCACTGATTAATTACTTAATTATCTTTTGTTATCCAATTAATGAGTGCTAATGAAATCCTGCAGACAGAGCTGCGTCTGCACCGACGTGACACTGTTAAAGAGAAAATCACAGCTGCCTCTCATTTTTCACCTCGCACACACACACACACACACACACACACACACACACTCAGTGTCTCACAGGAACATATTAACACTCTGACATGCACTTAAAACATACTCCCTGCTCATTACAATTACACAACATTATAGAGAGAAAGAGAATCCACCTGCAATCCAGATGAACTGACCTCCTTTATGGAATAATGAGAGCTGCTCTCTGCACAAAGAAAGATGTCCATTAGTGCATGACTAAAAGGAGAGTCATTAAGATCATTAAAACCAATTAGTGCTAATGTCCAGATGAGTAGTTGGCAAATTCATATATTTGACTAATAGCACAGAGGTGAGAGAGAAAGACAAGGGAGGAAGTGCAAAGTCTGTCTCTGTGCCGAATACGCTGAGCGGTTATGTCTTTCATAATTCATATGGAGGCGTTGTAAGATAATCGTTAACGATGATGGTCAAAGCAGACTTATTCATACACCTTCAATGCAAACATCCAAAAAAAAAGCTCATCACAAAAGTAAGAAAGACAATAAACAGAAAATACAAAATTATTTGAACTTTGACTCGACTTCCACCGGGTCCGTCAGCGCCGCGGCAGTGCAGCGCTGCCTCACGAGCCAGCCGTATTCACGCAAGATCACGCGATAATAAATATATATATATATATATATGCATCCACTGTATGTGTGTGTATAGATGTGTAAAAAGAAGTGAAGTGAAAAATGCATTTCTTGTTGTGTCAGAGGGAAGCGCAGCCTTCAGGTGTGCTCTGTGCTGCAGACTTCTTTTCCTGTTTACAGGGTGTGAAATTACCACCAGCCAATTCTGACCCAAGTCTGACCACAGAAGAAGAAGTCTGACTGCTGTGAAGTCGGCGCTGGGTACACGCCAACAACACGCCAGCAACACGCCAACAACATACAAGACTGCCGCCAAACAAAATGTTTGGTCTTAATATCACAGAGATTTTATATTTAGGAAACTAAACTGAAGCAGATTCTCTTCAACTTTTACTGATATTAAATTTAGTTCAGACCTTTATTTATATCCGAGGCACCAAAGACGGTTTGTTAGGTCTGTTCTGATTACGATCGTGTTTCTCTCTTCTCCCAGGATGAAATGAGCTGTCATGTTTTTCTCTGTCCTTCTAGCCCAACCTGAGTTAGCTCAAAATGTAGCACACTCATCGTCTGTTACACGTTTAAAAAAAACCAAACAAACTTTACATTCATGGTCTGTAAAGATACAATAGTGTACACACAACATCATAAAATCACTCCAAACTGCTCAAGTCTGTCACTGTTTTACATTGTTTACTTTATTCTTTATCGTTAAATTAGCAGTCTTCCCAGATAGCACTGAATCAGTGTTGATGCATCAACGAACCTGTCATTGAATCAACATCACCCTGAAATAATAAAAGTTATTTCAGTGATGAAAAATAGATCAGGACAGACATAAAATCAACGTTAGTTCAACCTGAAATCAATCGCTGTTTTATCATCGAACCAACATTGAATCAACATTGAATCAACATTGAATCAACGTTTCTCTTCTCAGCATTGAATAAGCAAAGAATTATCAGCATTGATTCAATGTTTTCCTGACAGGAAATCAGACACGTAGAGAATCCGGTCAATTTTCAAAATAAAACACCCTGAACGTCAAAACAAACAAAACAGAAACTATTTACGTAGCTACTTACTCATGGAAGAAGAAAAACTGACCAAATCTGAGCAAGTTCACAGAGTCTGGAGGGGATTTGTCCTTTGTCCTTTCTGAAAGGTTTTGGTGTGAGAGAGTGAAACTTTGCAACACTTTCTCTGCCACAGTCCTCTGTCCACAGTAAACAATGATGAAAGAACTGCAGCGCTTTAAGGGGAACTTCCCAGTGGACACACAGCTCGACTTATCTTGTTGCTGCCTTCTTGGCCAGCTCTCCTTTGAAAATAGCTTCTTAATCTCAGTGGAGCCCAACGGCTAAATAAGTAAATAAATGTCATTCCTCTTATCTGCCTTCTTTTCTTCTGCACAGTCCTCTGAATCGCTAAAGTATTTGTGCCCCGTCTTCACTTCACTTGAACCCTCTCATTTGGTATTCTCGTCCTCGTCCTCTTAATGAGAACGTGTTGTCAGAATAATCAGATTAAATTCTTTCACGGTGGAGAAACATTTGAGGAGCACGGACGGCAGCCAAAAACTGATTTTGGCTTAAGAAGGAAAGAAGACCAAAGCCAGGCAGGCAGGAATTATTTTATCTCACCATGTCTACCCAGTTTTGACTCAGATACAAGTTAAAGAGGCAGATCTATAGATCCTAAAGTGTATTCAGTGTCTTCAGCATCATCAGATTTTCTTCATACCACAAAGTCTTTTTATTAGTGGTCAAATTCCTGCCAAAACGTTGGATAAAAGGCCTCTCCAGGCTGCTTTTCAGTCCCTGCAGTGAAGTAAAGCTGGTTTCACACTTGGTCTAATCAATCATGATGGATAGATAGTAGCAGAACCGAATACAGTTTTTGGCCCTGTTGAAACTTAACATCAGTGTATAGGTCTAAAAAGCAGATGTGTGAGAGAGTTTTGACTTGATTCTGCAATGTCAGGGTCTTTGGGATGCACCATTTAAGAGGTCCAAGGCTGAGCTGGATGTCGTCTCTCTCTGGTTTTACAAATTCCTAAATATCTTTAGCAGTGATGGGTAAGATGTTTCTAGTGCTGCAGGGCATGTTTTCAGTGCAGTACTGTAGAGCTATGAACTTGTTATGTCGAATATGACTGAAACATCATGTTTGCATGAGTTATTGCTACTAGCACCATGTTTTCCAGTCTACGAGGCCCAGCAGGGTCAGGCTGGTCAGAGTGAACAGCAGGCATACAAAGTATTAGGACTATGACACCAGACACAGCGGTCCATGTGAGAGTGGATTAGACTACTGAAGCATTTGAACAGTTATGGTGTGGAACAGATCACAGCTGAACACGTCCTCTTTCTAACCTGAACCAAAAGATCTGAATTTGCATTACGTGCCATAAAAGTATTCAGTCTTTTAGCAGTCTTGGTGCAGCCTCATAGAGTCTTAAGTCTTGCTGCATAGTAGTCATAGTCCTCTTTATACAGCCACGACATCAACAGCAGACCTATGAGAAGTGAAGTTGGACCCAAGCTGTTTCCTAGCAACAAAGGTTGAACAAAATACTCTCCGGACTTCAAGAAACTGACACGTGAAAACATGGCGTGTCCTTGCTGTTCAGGGTCACCGTCATTCTCTGCAACCACGCTGACCCAGGAATGAAAAGCTACGGACCGCTCGCTGTAAGCCTTATAAAGCAGGGACATCAACGTCTAACTTAAAGTCCCCGAGCAGTGTTTGCAGATTAGATGACTATTGACATCTGATTTTAACGTCCGCTGCCTGCCTGTCGCTGCTTGGGGGGACAGGTGGAATATGCCTGAAATCAGTGCACATTCTTTGTTTATGACATGTTCAGCTGTAGGTCACATCCGTCAGTGTCACCCACAACGGGACAAATTTCATTTTCATCTCATTGACTGACAGAGAACGCTGTCACAGTCTGAGAATGAATTTCACCTCAGTTTACTGAACTTTGGATTCATAGTGTGTCTCCATAAAGAGGTCATTGCTTCTTTCTTTAAACTTCAGTGTCCACACACCAGGTTAATACTTATTTGTTTGGTCATGTGGCGTCTTCATTGGCAGAACCATCAGCGTAATGAAGGGGCGTGATGTTCTTGTCAGTTATTTTGGGATATATGATACTGAAGTGGTGTACCACCAACCAGCGTTAGTCCTGATCTGAATTAACACGTTAAAACATCAAAGTCACACATGAAACAAACCAACTAACCGACCGAGGCACGGGCGGAAGAGGAACTTTGGTGTTCTGCGAGGTAAAATTATTCTTTCTGTCAAAGGAGTCGGTTAATTTGAACAGAGCAGAGATCAGAGGCTTTCAAAGTGGGAAGCGGGCCTCTCCGGGGGGCGTTCCAAACTCTTCCAAATGAGGATCAGTGATTGGAAGAGAAAACATTTTTTTAATTAGTCATCAAAGGGAGAAGAGCCTAAATGTGTGTGATCTGGTTAAAGAGATAGTTCAGAGATATTAATAATTTGACACTTTTTCTCACTTTCCCAGAAACTAATAATTTCTTTTCGTGTGTTTGGTTCAGTCTGAAGCAACATCAGGCTATTCTGACTCAGCTGACTGTCAGTGGAATTAAATAATCATGATCCTGTCTGAGGGGAGGCCTTTAAAAACTTCTGGCATAGATCAATATGAATGCTAAATATAGTTAGACTGGTATTTATTGTTTTAGGTTTGCCTTTTTAGGATGCTAAAACGAGCAACTCTGATCTGCGTAACTTCAAACTGCTTAAACTTGGGCAGACACTACCGATGTTACACATCAAAAAAAGCTCCCAGAAAGATGTACTCACTAAATAATTCACAGTATTCACAACATGAAAATATCAATTTCACAACGGTCTTTGAGGTGCTTAACTTCCCCGATGAACACTCGTAAATACAATTAATGTAGTCGGCTACATCTTGTATTTGCAATTTGAGGACTTATGGTATAGTAGAGACAAAGAGCTGCATATATTTGACCTGATTGCTCCTTTTAAATCAGTTTTTTCTCTCACAGTACAGAGCCTGACCTTCTTACGACTTCTCCAACTTTCATTATTTCCATCTTTGTGCTGTCGAGCTGTAGAAAGAGATCCAAGAGCTGTTAAAAGTTAATGTATAAATGTAACCGTTCCCAAATCAAAAGGTTCTGGCTTCCGTGCCGCCTCACACTAAGGGAAGGATTCAGTCTTGGGAGGTTTTCGAGGAGGCTGATTGTGCTCCATTCATTATTCGTCCAATAAGTCAGTGAGACAAGTCAAGTGGAGCGTTTGTACACGAATCAGCCACAAGTCAACTTCTATTCACTTGAGGCATTGAAAGTGAACTGCTTGACTGTGTGTTGTGTGTGCACGTGCTGATGTACCTCTATTTCTGTGAAGGCCGTGAGTTTCAGACCTTCAAAGTGTGGACATTTTTCAATAGAGATGGCATTTTATTGTCCTTACTTCTTTCAAAAGGCGTTAGGTGGTATGTTTTCTGCACGTCCTCAAAGAATGTAAGTTTTCTTTTCCAGAGGGCGTACTTTCTATTTTTTCAGCTCTCGTTTCTTTGTGGGAAGTAAAAAAACATCTTTACCACTCCTGACCTCACTGACTGGGGTACCCACAAACCCCAGAGGTATTTTTTGTCATATCTTTGTTTTAATGCTTTTTAGCTTAGTCCAGTCCAAGCAACCAGGTCCACCTCTGCAGTTTTAATGAATCTACATTATTTATTCATGTCATGTTTGCCACGGGCCCTAATTTAAAGTATTACACACTATCAGGGGGGTTAGCAAGGCCTGGACTTGAGGACTGGATACCGTGTCGAGGCAGGACTCTTTTCTTCGGTATGAAAGTTGCTCAGTTGTGCATGAAGCCGCTTTCTGCTAAAAAGAAAAAGACCTGGATGGGTTCATGCTTCCGGTTCAGTCCTTCGTTAACTTGAATAGAGATAAAATTAAATCATTGTGCCGCTTCAATATTTTACAAATGTTATCGGACCAAATGGATCAAATTCTGATGATGAATCGAGTGACAGGGGTAAATCTAGTTGGCCGCTTCTTTCACAATGTGAACTCGACCAGTATGCATCATGTTACATGTTGTGCTCATGACAAGGATGTGTTAGGATGTCTTCCTTTGGAGGTGTCCACCTGGGAGGAGACCCCGGGACAGACCCAGAACCTGCTGGAGGTACCACATAGCCCATCTAGACTGGGAATGCCTCGGGATCCTCCAGGACGTCTGGAGTGCCTTGAAAAACCTGCTGCCACCGCGACCAGACACCGACATTTTCTATTATACAAGATAATAATGTCTCCTTGTATGCTAAACATGTTGTGAGGATGAAGGTTAAATGACAGTGATCCACACATCTTAGAGAATACTTTACGTCAAGGTAAGTCCCTACAAGAAAACAAGTATTGTGTGTTTGCAATGCTATCACTGGCAGGATTAGCAGGTTTCTTTGCTCTGGATATCACCCATATTAAAACACATAAATAGCCGTGGTTCTGCAGTGGATGACACTTCAAATAACAGCAGCTCCGAGGTGGCAGCAGGTTGTATTTCAGAGAGAGATGAGGCTGTGTGTACTCTGATTAAAGGTTCTGTTTATTTTAGGGAAGTCCTGAGCGCCTCGCAAATAATCATTAAATCACCAACACGAACACAGGATGAACTTCCAGCCTCGTGTGACCTCATATTTATACGTCTCTATTGGCATTGTGTAATGACTTTATAATACGTCTATGCCTTTTAACAATATTTACAAAGGTCAGTCAGGGTGTGTTATTCCTCAGATGTGTTGACATTATGCATTTTGTATGACATTTTGTGGACGGGGTTCTTCTGTACAGCAGCTATTTACCCCAAAAGCACAAACAAAGTGAACAAAGAAGGAAGCAGGAAGGAACCAGCAGCCCAGAATGGAAAGATCACCAAAGATTCATGAGATACATCTTTCTCTCTCTCGAGGCAAATCCCTCCCAAATTTAGAGAAGCTGGAGCTGGAGCTCTAATCTGTGATGTTGCCAAGGTGTATAGCCTGAAGCTGCTGCAGTGATGATAAATAACTGGAGACTTTCATTGTGTAAATAAAAACATACTCTGCAGACTCACAGTAAACCAGACTGGGTTGCTTCAGGCTCTGAAGCAGAAATGGAGCCCTTATTGTCAAGGAATTATTTTGGATGTGCGCCCTGTCTTCCATTCTCAGTGCTGTTTACCTGTTTTGATTCATTTAGCCTCAGGAAATCATGCAGACTATTAAAAAAAAGGCATTTTATAGAAGGTTTATAAGTTCTAATTAGTCGTTTCCAGGTTAATAAACCATGCACTCGCTCGCAACTCATCAAAGACACCTGCTTGGCCCTGGTGGCTTCAAATGATACATCTAAGTGTCCAGAATGTTAGATTAAGGCATGCTGAGATGGCAACAACATTTGACTTCACATCAACCTGTACTGTATTCTTTATACTGTCTATGGTTGAATACAATAAATACAACTTCAACTAAAACGTTATTGTGGCTTGAAGTTTAAAGAATGATCATACATGCAGTGTTAACCTTCGTATTGTTCATGGACTGACCCTATTTGAAATCTTGTTTGGTTTCCATCTTTACTTCAAAGGTCTTTGACCTTTTCCATCTTATTTTTGTTTATTAACTCCAAGTAATGATTATTCAGCCATGAATAGTGTCTGCAGGTATTCCTTTCAGGCTACTTTCTGCATCAATACGTTTTACCAATAAGGCTGGGTGGCCTGGATGTAACCTAGGAGGTGAAACTGAAATGAAATCGACATAAAATGTTTTTTTAAAATGTTCTCTCTGCAGATCGTTACAGCCTACCCCTGCAGTCCAAATCCAAAAAGCAGTGTCTGGTACTAACAGATTTAACAGTGTTGATCTCCTCACAGGCAGTATGTTAATGAGGGTACAGCTTGTTACACAGGGGCTAAAACAAAGCAAGAAATCCAATGTCACAGTCCGATCTTTAGCCGCATCACATTTATTAAGAATGACCCATGCTGGCCTTTAAAGCTGCCACAGGATTTGACTTTCCTTCCTACAATCTGCTGCATGGCAAACGATTGCTTCAGCGCGGAGATAAAATCACACCATAATCGCTGTGCATCATTACCACGTCTCCTAACCAAGGCAGAGGAATGTAATCTCTTATCTCCCCGAGAGCAGCAGAATCAATAAAAACACACAGTTTATCAAAAGAAGACATGACAAAGTTTTTATAGACGCCTCCTGTGTGGAGGTGAGAATCCGTAAAAAGACAGACCTCAGTCGTAATCTTCTGGCAGCTGCTCGTGTTGACGACTTCTTTTTAAAAGCCACAGTCTCTTTTTGTCTGAAGAAGTCATCTGAGGACAAATTCACGAGGAAAAACTCGAGACTTCTGAAAGTTCTTGGTCAAACGTGAGGATGCAGAGTACACACTGTCCTTTCTTTAACCCTCTGGGGTCCTATCAGTGGCGCAATCAATTGCTTTTTGGTGATTGCTTGGACCCCTGAGCTGTAATCAAAGCACTTAAAGTACATTAAAAAAACTAAATGGTGTCTTATCTTTCTGGAAACATCCTGGTCTATTTTGAAAAAACTCAGTATATGTTACAGACTGTTCGTATCCCAGCGTTCTTCCTGTTTTCCCCTCCACTTTATGTCATGTGTGTGCTGCTGGGCGTGGCCAACCCTGCCAGTTTACCACAACACCTGCTACCAATCATCTCATCACCTGACCAGTTTATAAGAACCGGCTCAACCACCCAGACTCTGTCAGATCGATCAGTCTCCCAAGTGGAAGACCTCTGCCACAGCCAGCTCTGCTGTGGTTTCTGAACTCTGCCTTTTGTAATCACTCTGTTTCTTACCCTGCTTCTCCAGTCATCCTTTCTGCTTCATGGATTTTTTTGCCACCATGGCCCTACACCCTCACCGCAGACTCTCAGGGATGCTGGAATACCTCTCTGTGTTTGCATTTTGGGTCTGCAGCTGTTAATTACAACACCAATAGACTGTTCTGACTACAAGTACCCAAAACACCAGAAGACAAGAACATCTACTGCCTGTATGAATAAAGACTGAAAAAGCAGAACAACAGTCACCAATAACTTCACGTTCAGCTATGATCAGGATCTTTCCTTCACCTGTAACCGATAGTTCTTGTCCCTAAACAATACATGTTGGGAAACACTGAGAAATGATCTCACCAACATAGATTTTTTTTCTTACATGTCTCCATTATTTAATACTTGGTTTTTATTATTAGCTGCTGATTATGAGATCAGCAATGAGAGGATGAAACAAGTACTTAATTCATTGTTTATTCTTTTTAATGAGCGTTGGCAACATTAAGTCAACCGTTTACTCCTCGGATGGTCTTTTATCTTGTAAATCACTGTGCTGGTGGTTTTGGATTTCTGACTCGTGTCAGACGCTGACTCTTAATTTATTTCCACACCTCTCTGCTTCTTTACCTTTCTCTTCTCGGCTCCCTCCCTCTGACTTCAAAGTCTCAGTATAACAGGGTCCCTGACCTTGAGCGGTGCCAATAACAACTCTTTGAAACTGAAACTGGAAAGATCACACATTCCCGGCGTCGCTCGCCTGCTCTCGCCCCACGCCTCTCTCTCTCTCTCCATCTTTACACCCCCTACTGCTGTGCCAACACTCAACTCTCATCCACTGTGCTGTCAATCAGAGGCTGCTGCCTACAGCTCCGCCGGGTTACAGAGCTGCCATTCGCACACACCAAGTGTCTCAAGTTTCATGACAGTGGACAGAGCTGATGTTGCCTTCACATCAAGGTGACCCTGTGATGTTTGGTTACAGCTCACAGCTCTGGGTTTGCCGTGTTGAGTTAATCCTCAGGTAAAAAAAAACAAGCTACTTTTGACTCATGTTGTTCTACATGGTCAGATCTTTAAGACCGACTGTCCAAACTGTTGTTTTAAAGTCAGATTTGAGTGTCCAGACGTCAGCCTTTCTGTCTAGGTTGCCCGGGTAATGGTGTAGACCTCAGTACAGTAACTACGTACACTGGTGATGCAGCTTAATTGTCTGGGCAGAAACCTCCACCCAAACAGACTTAACTTTCAGCATTTGTCCGAGGACTGTTGTCCTCCTCTTTAGTTGTCCTCCATACTTCTTTGCTAATGACACTCTGATGTACATCCATCACTCTGGATTTAACGTCATTGTTGCATGCTGCGCTGTGTTTGACTCAAGACACTTTGAAATCCAATACGAGCCTCCGGACTGAGACGCATCTGTAGAAATACGGTTGGCATCACTTTCCAGACTTTCTAAAACTCAGCCTGAACCTTCATCTGCTAAACTGTTTGTTGGGGTTGAGGCTTTGCTTCTTCCTTTCCCAATGTTATCCCTGTTTTCCCCTCTCATCTGCAGATTCATCATAACACCTGCTACTATCACCTCATCTCTTGACAAGTATAAAGGCTGGTTCCTTTTTTACTTGATCTTGTGTTTCAGATATGTGGCCGTCAAAGAGGTCAGGTCTGACACCGTAGTTCCTCGAGCACGTCCTCTTTTTGCATTCATATGTGATGGAAATAAAGTAACGTTGGTTCAGCATGTCACTCAAAGTCTCCTCCTCCTCGTGGCCAGACTTTGGGACGATGTCATTATCCAGGGGATAGGATCTAACTTCACGGGGTTCTCCAGCCATGAATAGGTCATACTCATCATGGCGTATACTTCAACCATTGACATGCCACCAGGTCATTTCGTCTCCCAAGTGGTAACTGGGTATTTTTTTATGATCGCCCTGTTACTAACCCTGAGAAGCCCCATCTCGTCATCTTCTCCGGATTCTGGATCAATGCTGCAGCACAGACCCCTGCAGCCATCCAGATTCAGCAACTCCATCTTCAAGAAACTGTTTCACTGATTCTGGTCTCCTGGCTCATGTTCACATATTGGCTGTGCAGCCGGTGATCCAGTTTGTGTGGTCCACTGAAATCTGGGTGGAGGGAGTATGCCATTTAAGACCTTGGGGAAAGTTGGCAACAGAACTAGAATCTTACCTGCAAAGCTAATTTAATTGAAGTAAGTCTAAGCCTGTCAGCGAATTCTCTGTTTTGAGTGGTTTGATTTTAAGGACTGTGAACTTCCATCACAAAACACAGGTTTGTTTTGGGTCTGAATATAAACTCTCAGACCTGATTAACCACCACAACTTTAAATAGGTCACGTGGTTTCTGAAACTAAACTACAGTCTGCATGGCAGCAACCTGCTTTACTACTCATTATCAGAGTCCATTTAATCACAAAAAGTCACGACATGCGCTCACTTCACTCATTAACAGGTATCCATCTGTGCAGATTGCACTGAAGACGTCATGGGCTCACAACTCTTACTCCTTCAAGCTAAACTTTGAGCTAATGATGGGTTGCAAATCTAAGCTTGGGTTGTTTTACTTTAGTGTAGTTATCCAATCGTTCTGTGATGAAGTGCCACAGATACAACATCACAAACTGATTTGATTGTTGAGTTTATGAATGAATAATAAGATGTGACTTCAATGGAAATTCATTTGAGATGTTTCACTGTAGTAACTTTGCTAGAGAAGGATTTAATAACCTGCTTTACGGAATTACTCGTTAATGGTCTCCGTCAACGAGCCATTGGCGTGTGTTTGTGTGCCATGAGAGTTGTTGTAGCCATTACAGAGTGCAGTGCAGATCAGCGGGAGTTTTGCTGTTAATGACAGCTTTCTCGCAGCTTGTTTTAGCCTAACAAGAGCTGCACACACTGAGTTCAAACCTGCTTTTTTAGCTCGGTTATACAGATCTGTGAAAAGCCTCTTTAAAACTGTAATCCTTTGCATCAAGAGGCAAAAACCGGTGCCAGCAACCAGATCATTGCAGAGGCTCGAAGACATGCTGCTGTAGCTGTCACAGCTCCCTCTGTCTTTCATGTTGCATGGGCTTCAGCACATAACAAGTGAAAATATCACAAGATCAGCTGTTCCATGGACACCTTCCAGGGCCCCGAGCATATGCTGCAGCATGTCTGCTCCATGGATGATGTTAATCCTTGAGGTTGTATTGTCTTTGTAGTTTCTACGAGTTATCATGATTGAAGGTGTGGGTGGTACTCACGTCATGTTCTGAAGTTTCTGTAGGTGTTGCCGTTTGTTTGTTGTTGCTCATTCAAACCAGCCTGTTTTTTCTTTTATTCAGGGATGGAGATCGTCTTTGAAACACCAAATGTTGTCTTGAGGGTTCATTTCAAAAGAACCGGTCAGCAGCTGACTGTTTGATCCAATCATATTCATGTATGAGTAAAACCTGGCCTTAACCTGACACTTCTCATGACTACTCTGCTGATTCAACACCATCTGTAGCCACCATAATCTTCTCCTTATGTGCAACATTTATGCTATTGTTGACTCACCTAAGAATTAATGTTCATGTTTCATTATCGGTATCGTTATCTAACAGTATGTTCCTGTCGAATGTGAAGCAAAGAAGATGTTGCTGAGTTTTGTTTTGGTTCATAGTAAAGTATAACTGATCATATTTCCAGCTCTTACCTGGCAGTCAAACCTTCCTCCATCAGTCTCCTTCTCTGTCCGGTCTCTGTATAAATATGAAGTTGTATCATGGAGCTCTGGTGTCCACAGACGGCTACAAGTGGAGGTCGACACATCCATTGCTCGAGAGAAGATAAACCCAAATTTCAAGTCCAACAGTTTGAAAAATAAACTGTGCTCTCATCCTGCCATTAAACTGATCCGGATCAGAGCAGAATCCGGGTCGTTTATTCCACCACAAAGTCAATTTTCTGAAATCAAGTTAAATTTCAGCATGATTGGATGCAGCGTTGTGTCTTTGCATTGACTGTGAACGTATAACTATGTGTGAAGTATGAAGTGTCTCTGACTCAGCTGAACTTTCTTTGGAAGTTCAGATTACTTTAAAACCTGCAGTACAAGAGCAGCAAACATTAAGTCATATGAACTAACAGGTAATTCAATAATTGGACAGTTGTTGTGGAGGACAGAACAAACATGTACCCAGCTGCAGACGGAGGCCTGCATAGATGGTCCATTATTGTTAGTGGAGACATACAGCTGGCTCTTCTACGTCACAAACAGTGGTGCAGTCTAGTTTCTTGTAGTGGTTTTGCTGTATTGATCCACTCCACCCAGCCTTGCACACACCGGTCCCAGGCCACCACCACCACACTTACCAACACATACTTACACAGGCATTCACTGAAAGGCTGTGTGTGTTATCAGGATGAAACCGCCTGAAACAATTTATCATGAACAGCACACGCAGACTTCAACAGCCAAGAACATTTACAGCCGAGGAGATCCTTCACCAGATCACACTGCTGGTTTATGTTCACATTGTTATAAATCTGCTCATATCTTCATGTTTTCAGGGGAGTCTGCTCTATGATACGATGTCATGTCAAGTATATATGTATTATCACATCATATATTTTGTATAACAGTCAGTGTTTATTCTTAAATCATACCTCCTAGGTTGGCTACTCCTGATCCTTGTGGCCAGTTCTCACAGTCTGGAGCAAATCAGCATTTCTACTAACTAACTAATCAATATTAGATATTATCTGAGGTCACACCTCCTTATCAAACAACAACAACAAAACAAACATTTAAATGTCAAGGTCACGTGGTTTTATTGTCATTTCAACCGTAGACACAGTGGAAAACAAACAAGGCACGTGACATCGCGGCGATGGTCTTTTCAGTCGTCCTCATCCTCTGCCGTGCCTGATGTCGGTGTAGTTGCACGAACAACACCGTGATGACACTTCCTACGACGCTCTTGATGGTCCCTCTGTAGAAGGTGGTCAGGATCGGATCGGGGGTCGGCAGGTGAGCTCTCTGCAGGAAGTAGAGATGCTGAACTTTCTTTGTGATGTGTTCAGGGTCCATGTGAGGTCCTCTGTGGGCTCTGGACGATCTCCACAGGAAACCGTTGATGGTCAGTGGTGTGTGGACATTTTGTGCTCTTCTAAAGTCAACGATGACCTCTTTTGTCTCGTCCACATTGACGGAAAACAGTCACTTCTATCATTTTTGGATTTTGACAGTAGAATATCGATATCTGACATCAGCTGGGCTCTTCTTCTTCTTGTTCTGTCCTCGTAGAGCTTTGCCTGAGTTGTATTTGCTGTGTAAAGATCCTGATCCTGAAAAACCAACTAAAATCACCTGCTAAAGAAGAGGAGCTATGACCAGCGCAATGACCGCCACTTGTTCAGCTAAGCTTCCCCTCACATCTTGTCAAATAGAAAACCTTGAATGGAAAAAGCAGCATGTAAACTGCGTCAGTGCCTTTTGGTCCAGTTTATTAGCCTCTTATCTTCGGGCTTGTGTCTCCTAACTGCCAAGATAAATAAAGCAAAGTAGCCTGAACACAGTGCGGTGTATTCATCCAGAGCTGCAGAAGTTGTGACCTTTTCAGCGGAGTGCCGGGGCCCTGGCTCTTTAAGCTGGCTAATGATCCATAGAGAAGCCCTGTGGCTCAACCTCTGTAATTATACTCTTTCTCTCTGTGTTTCTCGAGCTCGCCCTATCACTCTCAGTCAGCCTTTTCTTTCTCTGTCACACATACACTCTATGCTCGCCCTCCCTTCTCATTTCTTTGCTATTCCTCCCTCTGATCCACTGCTAGCTTTTATTCCTCTGTTTGTCTTCGTTCCCCTCTTCTCTCCTTTTCCCTCACTCCCTCATCCCAGTGTCTCCTGCAGATTAATTACGCTCTAATATATGCACAGCTCTTCTCCCAGGGAACCCTCCTCCACATCTACCACCCCTACTCTTGGGCTGAATAATGGAGCTGCTTCATTCTCAGCACGGGGCAGCCCACATGGGTGGAGCAGCAGCCTCAAAGGAAGCACACTAGAATAGATGACAGTCTGTCAAGTCGGCGCTGTGGATGGAGAAATTTGATGTATACTTATATGTATATGTTTCTTTTTTTGTGATGTGCCTGGACGGAATATGTTTAAGTGAACCTGCAGAGGACATGTAGTGGACATGTGAATTATTACCATGTCTGTCTGAAGAAAGGTCAGTGCAGCCGCCGCTTGCATTGATAACAGGTGCAATCATCTCATCCCTCATGGATGCCGCTGGCATCACGATGACCAGCTGCACTCATAATAAACAGACTTATTAAACCTTTCATTGAACACAAAGCTGTAAACAAATCCTCTGACTTTTGTCTGTAACATTTACATCCATATACTGCACATTAAACTACTTAAGCACTGTTAGACTGGACACTGCTGTGTTCACTGTTAGCCTGGACACTGCTGTGTTCACTGTTAGCCTGGACACTGCTGTGTTCACTGTTAGCCTGGACACTGCTGTGTTCACTGTTAGCCTGGACACTGCTGTATTCACTGTTAGCCTGGACACTGCTGTGTTCACTGTTAGCCTGGACACTGCTGTGTTCACTGTTAGCCTGACTCTGCTGTGTTCACTGTTAGCCTGACTCTGCTGTGTTCACTGTTAGCCTGGACACTGCTGTGTTCACTGTTAGCCTGCTGTGTTCACTGTTAGACTGACTCTGCTGTGTTCACTGTTAGACTGACACTGCTGTGTTCACTGTTAGCCTGGACACTGCTGTGTTCACTGTTAGACTGGACACTGCTGTGTTCACTGTTAGACTGGACACTGCTGTGTTCACTGTTAGACTGGACACTGCTGTGTTCACTGTTAGACTGGACACTGCTGTGTTCACTGTTAGACTGGACACTGCTGTGTTCACTGTTAGACTGGACACTCCTGTGTTCACTGTTAGCCTGGACACTGCTGTGTTTACTGTTAGCCTGGACACTGCTGTGTTCACTGTTAGAATGCTGCTCACTGCTGGTCTGGAAGTTGTGTTCGGTCACTGTAAGATAGACGCTGACACTCATAGCACTAGCTGCAATGCATAGCGGTACAACCCTGAACAAGTTTTCTCTTCACTATATCTGTACGTCTGGTGTGTTGTGTGTTTCCTCTGAACACATGGGACAGCATCAGACAGACAGACGGCAGCTTCAAAGCTGCGGATGCTAAACAGACATTATTATTCACCTGTCTGGGATTCTTCACTCGCCTCTGCTCATCTTCAGGGTTCGTGGCCTAAACTGAACTGCATAGCAGCACCTGCCCCCCGCTCCCCTCAGCATCTGCATCAGCACCCGAGGGTGCAACGACACAGCGAGCTTCAGGTGCTCCTTTCTGTCAAACACCATCAGTCACAGCGGAGTCAGTTTCAATCAGTCAGTGTTCAGTTTGCAAAGGCTCGACAACAACGTCTCGACTTCTAATGTCGACATAACTATGCTTATTCCCCGACCTTTATTCAGAGTGTATTGACCTTTTGTATTCAGTATTTGGAGCTTTGTCTGTACAAAACAAGAACAAACTGGGTAACTGAGGAACCAGTGTACAGTATTACATGACAGACCAGTACACCATACCTTTAGCGCCCTCTACGGTCTGAATACACACTCTTACCTTCAGGGTGAAGATAGAGCGTGTCCAGTGTGTGGACTAAAAGAGGTATCACATCCTTTATGCCACACAGCATCCGGCTGCTTCACAAGCTTTGCTTAGGCAAAGCTAATTTTTCATTCTGGCTGAGCGTAACGTTCAGGACACACCGGAGATAAAAAGGACGGTGATACTTCAGCACGAGGCTGGATGTTCACACCGTGGTGGTCCACAAGCAGCTCTGCCTCTTTGTTCTTTTCTAACATAACTCGTGATCACGTAGGGCTGGACGATATATCAATATTTTAATCTATATCGATATATTTTCAAACGTGATATAGCGTGAGACCATACTATCAATTATCAATAAACAACCGAAGCAGCGCGGTTAGAGGTGATGCACAGGTCTTTACCTGTGTGTCAGCTGTTGCAGTGCATTGTGGGATTTGTAGTATGAGTGGTGGGAGTGTGATTTATAGGCGGGCCATTATAATAGAGGAATTAAATTATCCAGCCGCGAAAAAAAATCGAGTATTCGGCATTCAGCTAAAAATATCGATATGACTTTTGGTCCATATCGCCCAGCCCTAGATTCACGCTTCTTCACAACAATGAAGTTGTGATCTTCTGCGATATGAGTGTTCTCTCTCTGTTTAGACCCAAAATATGTGGAATAAGACCATCATTTCCTTTAAAAAAAAAACACCATCACAAACAGCTAAATATACAGTGGATGGACAGATAAACATGTTAAACTGAAACTCATCAGGGCATGAACTCATTTCGTCATTTATCATAATCACATCATTTATATCATTTGTTAAAGATGATCATGACCAGATTTTCTTGTGGTTTTGGAAACGATCTCTGCAGAGCGTGAACCGATCTGTGTGTCGGTTAAAATGTCCGCTGAAAAGAAGCAGGCAGCGCTTCACTGCTCGTCCGCCTCCCAGCTGTAATGGAGCCACTTCTGACATTTTCTGCTCATTTTCTTCTTCTCTTTTAATTTCCCTCCAAGAATCTGAGTGAACTCCCCTTCCCACCACATTACCCTGTTTTAATAAAGAATATTTGCACTCTAAATGGTATTTTCATCTTCCAACATTCAATTGGGTTTTGACATACTTGTATAATAAGAGGTGAGTTGACCTAAGCCAACTCAAGAGAAGACATTCATGGCCAATGGTTAATTAAACTAATCCATGTACCCTGTGCAGCAACGCTATTACCTACAGAAGAAAGTCAAAAGAGGATATTACAGTCAGGCTGCTGTGCATAGAGCCCTCGTTACAAAGACTAATGCTAATAATAAGAGTCCATTGATGTAAAAATGGGCTGTGGTCTACAGAGATGTGGAGAATAGGGTGAAGGGTGACTCATCTGAGCACTTTTATCCACAAGAATGTGAGTGCATGTATGATGTACAAATGTTTGACCCCTGCAGTGACGGGAGCCGGTGGCTCTGATATGATGTGAGGGACATTTTCCTGGCCTGGTTTGGGTCCACTTTGGTCCCTGCAGTTGTCCAGAGTGATCATGTTGTCTTATCCTACGATGAAACATCTTCTGGGATGACTGGAGGGTTTGATGAGTATGAAAATGATGTGAATCATAAGCTCTGGCCTTCACTGTCACCATATCTCCACCCAGTTGAACGCCCGTGGGAGGTTGAAGCTGTTGTAGATGCTGAACATCTTACGGAGACACGTGACGTTGGTTTAGCTATGGTGTGGACTCTTTTCATTCATTTTCTCCTCACATCTTTAGATTCATATTCCTTCCAGCGTCCTGTTTCTCATTATTCTTCTTCTTCTTGTCCAGCTGTGAGACTTCCTTTCTTCTTTTATTTCTTTGGTGAGAGCTGCTGCAGCTGCTCTCTTCCATCCAGAATATGTTAAAAACTGCAATAACGTAGAAGTACATGGTACTTTTTAATACATAAAATGCTCCAAAAATCTATGAGAAAAAACTAATTTCTCCTTTGGAAGTATGTCTAAAAGCTACTCGAGTGATGATTATGGACGTGAAGATCCACTAAATGGAAAACGAGCAGCACCGGAGACACTTTGGGCATCATGTGCACCTAAATTATTTTTGGAGAAGGGAAGTGTTTACCTGTTGGTAGACTATCCTTCATCTATATCCCACCAAGCAGCAGTTATCATCTGAACGTGCAGTCTTTTTCTTCTTCTTCACCTCTGTTAAGGAGAAGCTGACTTGAATACTGATGAATCTGCCCCTCTAGTAATCCCATTACACTGCAAAAGATGGCAGGGCCGACACGACTCTGGCAATTTGTCAGTGACATGAAAACCATCTGCTCAGAATATCAGAGTTGAAAAGAGCCCATCGCTCAGATGATGGTTTTATAGCTGCAGGAAATTATTAACGGGTCGGTGGTGGTGATAGTATTCTACGTCTCTGTTCTGTTCGAGGACGGTCGTCATTTTCTGAAGCCGGCTGTGAGATATGTTTGAAAAAAAAAAATGCTGGCAGTGAAACGTGATTTCAAATATTTCATCACAGAAAGAGTCTACATACTCATGATTCACACTGCGCCTCATAAACCTTTGACTTACATACTGCACGGTTTGTGTCCTCAACCTCATGAAGGTCACCTTCTTAGCAGGTGCACACTGACGTTAACATAATCACTCCCCGTAATCACTCTATAATATCCTTTTATGAGACAAAGAACAGATTTTCTGTTGCACGTTGTTCCCATGGACTGTTAAAAAACAATGACTTTTTATGCACCAGTGTTCAAACTTCAACATGTGTAATAGAGCTGATGAATACCTGCAGACGATGACTACCAAAGCCAGATGTTAGTGGGCGTTTTGTGGGGTTTTTTCTAGTGTGAAAGTGCCTGGTCTTGTAAATCAGCAGAGGAGAACAAATCCAGAAGTGTCTTGTTATTTTAGAAGACAAAACAGGAAAACAGTGACAGTTGTGGATATTGATGAGACGATGCATCCCGTCAGGTGTCATAACGGAGGATGTTCCTCTGGACAGCGATCTGCTTTAAGATGGCAGCCCTGTGATCTGCCCTGCATCTTTAATCTTTATTAATACGTTCCCAATGCCTTTCAAACTGTCAGTATGCAGTATAATATAAATCTATGTCAGAGATATTCACTGCAAACATCCACTGATCTTCAGTCTTTTGGGGTTATTTTAGGTTTCCCAAACTGACTTATCAAAAACATCCACGGAGCATTTTCCTTCTTCTGTTATCAGCATCAATAAAGGATGTTAGAAGCTGCTAAGCTCATTTTTGAAGTGTAATAGCTTCAGCGAGTCGCCCAAATCTTCCCGCGCGTTAATATCTTTGGTGGCAATCTCTCTCATTTCCATGATAATAAGCTTACAGATCGACAATTTGCTAAGCCTTTCATTTTTTGCAGTGTACTAACAGCCGCCATGGAGATGAGCTGAAGGCAAAGACAAACAACGACAGAGCCAACTTACTGTTTTGTTCGCCTGTTTTGCTGATGAAGTTGGATAAGTGCTGATTTATGCTCAGCTGAGGATTCACGGTGTCGACTTGTGCCTGGAGCACTCCGGGGAGGGGATACATATCCAACGCTTCATAACTCAGAGCGCTGCAGAGGGAGAAGTTATGGAGGGAGGGAAACTTGGTAATAACCTTTCTTATTTATTTTACTTTGCTGACCCCACCTCTCGTAACTCAGCATCGTATTTATGCTGTTTTCCAGGTTAACTTTTTGTGGTTTCAGTAGCCAGATTTGAATTCAGACAGCCACAGCTTCTTCTTCTGTCCTCCTTGAGTCTTCTTTGTCGAGACCGAGATGAGACCAAGACCAGTCCCGAAGACTACAACACCGCTGCCCAGTTTAGATGTAAAATAGATCATTTCTAACTAAAGACGTAACTCACTCTGCAGCGACTGTCACATCTTCCTCTAATCCTGACTGAAGTGAACCTCAGAGAACCTTCAGCTGCCTGCCGTCCAGATGTACACAGAGTAATCATGTTAGGATGTACAGTAAATGTGTATGAACACATGAGGCGCACACACACACGCACACAAACACACTAATCAGTTTATATTGTGTGACTGTCAGGAGCCAGACACTACACACACACACACACATTCACACACCTACACACACTAACCTAGTTATGAAGTATAGCCTGCTGCAGTGTGTGTGTGTGTGTGTAGTAAGATTATTGAGGCAGATAGACACTGCACACTTTCTAACAAACATTATATTAAACTGCAGGTAATTGAGCCACGACAAAGAGGAATTTAACACACACACACACACACGTGCACACACACATAGTGAGCGTGACTGTTGAGGTGGGAGATGTGGCTGACCGGCTTCTCTCAAACTTTATTACACTGCCTCACTCATTCACACTCTATGGAGAGAGAGAGAGAGAGAGAGAGAGAGGGTGTTAAATTGAATTGAAAAAGGCAGAGAGAGAACACAGAGGGCCAGGAGAGAGAGCGATAAATGGTTTAGACAGAAGAGGAGAGACGAACAGAGGATGACAGACAGACAGACAGACAGACAGACAGACAGACAGGATTAGCATTTTGAAGTTCACTCAGATGGTAGCTCATTTTTAGATCTTTACAGGTCCAGTGAGAAAGTCAAACTCGATCCAGAACAAGGTTTTTGAACCTTCACTCCAGGTCCTGGAAGACCTGGAGTGAAGGTTGGTTGGTAGTAGAAAGCCAGTTGGAGGCTAGCAGAGAGCGGTGCAGGCTGAAGGCTAACAGGAAGCTAGCAGACGAGCAGTGGTCGATGCCCTTGTAGTTCCAGTGAGTACTTCTGCTGTGCAAGAAACATCACTGCACGTTACAGAAACAGTTGTCTTTATTTGACATTTGGACTTTATTTTAAGAAATCCAGCTGAAGACATCTCAGAGGGTTCCTGAAGGATTGTGGGTTAATTCTGCTCAGATGTTAATTGGATGGAACAGGTTGAAGCTCCGACTGTGACCTTTACATCCAAACCTATTGTGGGATCTTAATTTGATTTATTTAATCAATCTCGCAGCGCTCGACGAGATCCGTGCGTCTTTAGCCGACGACGTTGACTAATGATGGCGCTCTCCAGCCTCTGCTCGTGTCTCACCATCTGTTCTATCCCTCCTCCGTCATATTTTAATCGTCTTTTCTGTTGTCTTTCTGTCCATCACCGTGATCACACCGCCTTCTGTCTCTGTGTCCTCGTTTCTTGTGTCAATATTTGATCTCATGTACAGCCAGACCATTGAAATACAGCAGCTGTGTCCGCCCATGGGCAGTGTTCACAGCTGTAAAAGCCAGCAGAAGGCTTGTTCATACCATTGACCTCCTCCAGTGTGTGAGCTAGTGATCACTGTTTGAAGGGCAACATAAGTCCATTAGCCCCCTCGGTGTGTTTGTGAGTGTGTTAGCCTTCATTAACTTTAGTTTCATCGTCCCCATTAACTTCCTCTGTGGAGTCTGTAGTAGTAACAGTAATCATGCAGCATCATTTTGAACTAATTGTCGAGGTGCTCCAGCTTTTTAGCTTCAACAAAACTACAGGCGGATTCGAGCTGTTGCAGATAAGAAGCGCTAACTTAAGGTGTGTCTTCTCTTGCTCTCTGAGCTTCAGTACAAAGAACTCATGATTAAACTGCAGGAAATGATGAGACGCACAGGAACTAATTGAAAAAGTTCACTGTGTTTCCGGAGTATGTAGTTGGACCATCGCAATAATGAGAAAACAGGCAGATATGGGAGCATGTAAAGGACAAAAACAGAGAACAAAACAGGTCCTAGAATAGATCCTTGAGGAACTCCACAGGTCACAATCAGACACTTTGTCGGTGATACAAAGAAAAGGCGTAAAATACCTCAAAGGTAATGCTTGGATTTGTATGAATAACACAACAGAAAAATAAATCAATTAAAAAAACATTTTGATAGTTAGATTTTATACTTTCTACCACCTCCCATTTGGAAACAAAGAGCAGCAGAGCGGAAAACTTACAGGATACAAGGTTAAAATTACTTTAACAATCATCACAGGTGACAAAACAAGTACTGCTACGACGGGCTAAGTAAGATAAGAAAATATTTCTTTGTTCAAATGTTACAACAGCTCACAGTATGTAATACACAGTATAATACATCTCATCTAAAGAAAACGGGACATTTCTAGATGAAACACTGCTCCTCTATAATGTGCCTGATGCTTCAGGTTCAAGTAAGAAAGCACAAGCTGACCTAAAAAATATTAAATTTGACCTTCAGGACATTAGTTAAAATTACTATCATCCATTTCTGCCACATTTTCTCCCCGAGGTTGAAACCAAACGACTGAATTCAAATTCTCCGGAGCTAAAAGCTGAACCTGACCCGTGCTGGTATTATCCGCCACAAACAGGCCGATACTTTACCTGGGTTATTAGCTATGTGAGGCCAGAGGTGCACAGAGGGTGAACCAACACATGGTGTAAACTGGATAGTTTGACCTATAACAGATAAAATGAATTTTTATGTGAGGGCATGCCCAGAAGAAACAGATCAGACTGAAGGTTTCATGCACCGTCAACAATCTGAGCTCATGTTATGGAGCTGAAACTGTTTTTGTATGTTTGCATCAAGTAGATATTACACAACAAGCAATCTGATTGGTCAACTATTAGTCAATTACTCCCCAATTTCCACATCCTGAAAATGTATAACGTAAATAAATATGAATAAGACACTGGAATTCAACTTAACTAATACATCCGAAATTCAAATTTCTTTAATAAATATTCTGGATTTTATGGCGCTGTTAGACTGCCTCGTTAAACACAGGCATGTACCTCGTTAATACAGGCGTGTACCTCGTTAAACACAGGTGTGTACCTTGTTAATACAGGTGTGTACCTTGTTAATACAGGTGTGTACCTCGTTAATACAGGCGTGTACCTCGTTAATACAGGCGTGTACCTCGTTAATACAGGCGTGTACCTAGTTAATACAGGTGTGTACCTCGTTAATACAGGCCTTGTTAGTACAGATGTGTACCTCGTTAGTACAGGCGTGTACAATACAGGCGTGTGTTAATACAGGCGTGTACCTTGTTAGTACAGGCGTACGTGTACCTTGTTAGTACAGGCGTGTACCTTGTTAATACAGGCGTGTACCTTGTTAATACAGGCGTGTTAGTACAGGCGTGTACCTGTTAATACAGGTGTACCTCGTTAATACAGTACCTTGTTAGTACAGGCGTACCTTGTTAATACAGACGTGTACCTTGTTAATACAGGTGTGTACCTTGTTAGTACAGGCGTGTACCTTGTTAATACAGGCGTGTACCTTGTTAATTACCTTGTTAGTACAGGCGTGTACCTCGTTAATACAGGTGTGTACCTCGTTAATACAGGCGTGTACCTCGTTAATACAGGCGTGTACCTCGTTAATACAGGCGTGTACCTCGTTAATACAGGCGTGTACCTCGTTAATACAGGCGTGTACAATACAGGCGTGTTAATACAGGCCTTGTTTGTGTTCAAACTGTTTGTGGCGCAGACAAATGTTAATGCTAATCTGGACTGAAGCTGAATATTTCATTACATAAAAACATGCTGTGATCTTTGTTCAACACATTTTGACTTTTGAACTTTAATTTAAATAACTGAGTTCATGGACGTAGTAGATAAATCTGTCCATGGAAAATCAATTTTAAACAGATATCTTAGTCACTACAAGAGTGAACTAGCAGAGCAGAGTTTTTCTTCAGTTTGGGGAACTCCACGATCTCTAAAAATCGTCTCCGTTGCAGGTCGTTACTACGGGCTACCTGCTGGAGTAGTAAACTGGTTTCTATTATGTATTAGAGTGTACTGCTGTGACTGATTGTTTTCCAGGTATTAGTCAGACCCCGTGTGTCTCCATGTAAGCTGAGATCAGCTTTAGCTTATTATTGGCATCACTGTGGTGCCAATAATGACGTTAAATCACAGCCTTTCATGTAATGTTGCTTCAATCCGTACATACACAATATTCCTCTTTGAACAATGTGAAAGTGTCTTTGATGGATGCAGCTAAATATACGTACTCCTGCATATTCATGAAGAGATGGCAGGTTTTCTATAATGCATATTATATAAATGACTAATGCTGCACATCTCCTCGTATACGTCTTTTTTCTGCTCTGTTTGTGTCTCTCATTCTTATTCTCAGTTTGTCTCTCTGTTTTTCTGACCCCCCCCTCTCTCTTTCATTTTACCTCTCTCTCTTCATCTTTCCCGTCACTCTCAGCTTCCCTGATGACTCATTCTCTCTCTCCCTTTCTGTCTCTCTACAGTATCCGTCCATCCAACACCTGTTCGCTGTGCCCGTTTCTCCACCTCCCTCCCCCAGGTCTAATATTTCCATCTTTGTTTTTCCCTCCTGAAGCTCGCTGAAGAGACTTACATTCCATTTTATCTTCGTATTGTCTTTAAATGTCAGATTTTATTTGCTTCTGCAGTCCTGAAATGTTAGAGTCCTGATTTGTTTCTTTTAAAAAATGTTCTATAAATATACTATATTATTATATATTATTATTATTCCTGCAGTCGGTTTCAGTATTAATACTTCATTCCCTCCATCTCAGCTCTGCCTCTCCTTTCCCTCCAGTTTTGCTTCATTTCCTGTGTATTGTTAAGGCAAAGTGCCAAATCCATCGCTATCTGTCCCACTGTGTGTGTTTATCTGCAACAGCTTCCACTACATATATATTAGCTATTAAAATGTTATCTGCTGTGTCATTTGGATGAGGTCTAAAAGCTCACAGCGTCCGCTCACAGAGATGAAAACGGGATTGGATCTGTCAGGTAGAAAGCTGGAGGGGAAATCGGATCTCAGCCAGGCGGAAACACGACGCGGGGTGGAAGAATCTTGAAAACAGCTGACAGGTGGAATATTACATAACTAAAACCTATGTTTACAAATGTATGTCATCATGTCAGGACATCAGGGTGACTTTAAGATAATCAGGACATGTAATCAAACAGCAAACTGGTCTGAACACGCTTTCTTGTCTCGCAGGTTCTGATGATCAGGGACGGTGGTTGCGCCTGCGGCTGGGTTTGGGAAAAGATCGTAGTTTGGTCAAAAGTGACACTATGTACTAAACTTACCTGAACTTACGTTATGAAAAGAAGTCAGAAGGTAGTTGGAACACCATCAACTTCACAATAATAAGATGCAGGCTGAAATGGGAGTATGTAAAGGGAGAACAAAACAGGTCCTAGAACAGATCCTTGAGGAACTCCACAAGATCACAGTCACTCTGTGGTCCTTGTATCCATGACTGACAAAGAAAAGACATAAAGCACCTAGAAGATAATGATTCCTGGTGCTTTAAAGTGTGCACAAATTTGACTGTGTGTCCAGAGGCTCAAGCGGAGTGAGACTGTGTTTCTGATGAAGTTAAACGTTTAGTTTGACACAGTCTCCTGGGTGAAAGTCACATGTTTGTTTGACCCATGCATCCACCCAAAAGCACCTCCAAACACGGACTTTACTGGTCTTTGTGCTACGTCACCTGACATCCAAACATTAGTCTGGACAGGTGGACCGAGGAATGGTGTCAGAGATACGCACAGCGTCATCATTAGATGCGTATGGAGTGAAAGTGTGATGATAACAAATGTATTCTTCTTCATATGTTGAAATGATAATAACGTATCTTTGTGTTGAGGTGAGCAGGTGAGAGCTTCATCACTGTGAAACTTTAAAAATGTTACATTTTTTACAGTGTAGCTGCTCAGGCTGTTTGCCAGAAAATATCTTAATGTGGCACTCAGACCTCGTGTTGATCTAACTCATTAGCATCATTATTACGGAGCCTGGGGCAGAGCGCTGGCACTCCTTCTCCTCCTCCTCCTCCTCTCTCTACTCTCCTGTTTTCATCCCCCTCTTGGACACTTGGCACCATCATCTTTCTCTTTTCCATCATTTTGCACTCTGGAACGAGGGATGAGGAGAAAGGAGGAGAGACAGGAGAGCGGAGGTGTTCCAGAGAAAGGTGGAGTACGAGAAAGAGAGAGAGATGAAGCAGATGTCTCTGTTCCATTAAGAGAGTAATGAGCAGAGCTAGAAGTAGCCTCAACACACACACACACACACACACACACACACACACACGCACACACTCAGCAGGGGTGAGCTGGAGGGTCCAGTTCTACAGAGCGAAGAGACGGCAACACCTGGCTACCTTTCTGTACATCACAGACGATCACTCCCTCCTCTCCTCTCCTCTCCTCTCCTCTCCTCTCCTCTCCTCTCCTCTCCTCTCCTCCTCTCTTGATCTCAGGTATTCTTTCCTCTCGTCCTCTCGGGTAGAAACATGTTGAAATATTTTGTCCTGCAGCTCGCTCTGTCGGGTAGTGAGTGTTAAAAAATGGTTTCAGGGGGAAGATGTGTGTGTGTGTGTGTGTGTGTGTTGGGACTATTTTTTGACAGAGTATTCTTCCACCCAGTACATCTGTGCCGTGTCTCAGAGAGGAGTTGCCAGGTCTCAGTATCGGCATATTACATCTACAACACACACGATGAGTGATGAGTGAGGTTCAAGGTGCTGGAAGTTGTAAAACGTGCTGATGTTCATGTTGGTACAGCACGGTGGAAGACGACCTGTGGCATCCGTACAACTGGCAGTTTGCACAGAGGTATTTTATTTTGAAAATCCACTGGATTCTCTGTGCTGTTTCTGTGTCTGGCTTCCTGTCAGCTCGAGGTGCTCTGTGGAAATCGAACAGCCGCGTTGAATTCAACGTATCATCACGTATCACTGCAGCGACCGCGGTGACCGTGGCACACACGCAACAAGTGAACGACGACGAAGAACGTGTTTCATGCACATACAGTGTGAATTCACGTGTGCTTCTCTTTACTCTCACTGTGTGTGTGTGTGTGTGTGTGTGTGTGTTTGTGTGTAAAATATGATGTGCAATCCCAGGTGATTCAGCCTCTTTACAATTTATGTATTTCAGCCGTAGCCTCGGTTAGGATCCTCCCAGATGACAGACGCTATCCTATCCAGCCAAATAATCCCATTACACACACACACACACACACACACACACACACTCATATCAGACACAACAGGATGCCGTGGGGAGCATCTAAATCCTTCAGAAATGGACTGAGCCACAGATTCCCCTAGCCGGCAGATAATATGCATTAAAATGCACAAAGAAGCACACACACACACACACACACACACTGTCACCAAACACCTTCACACCACACACTCCTCTTTCTTATAGCCCGCACACACACTTCTACAGCACCTGTACAGCCTCCATTCCTCCCTCTGCCTCCTTCTCTTCATCGTCAGGTTAACACCTCACACTTACCTGACCCCGTCGTCCACCTGAGCTGGGTGGATGTGTGGTGGAGCACAGTGTGTGTGTGTGTGTGTGTGTGTTGTCTGCCTGCCCATCAGGGACAACACATGCTAATTAGCTGTTAGCTAACTCGACTGCAATTACTTTTAACTGAGCGCTGTAAAAAATAAACAAACAAAATAAAAAGAAGAAAAATATAAAGAGAGAGAGAGAGAGGACGAGAAGGAACGACGGCAGACGACTGCTAACACACACACACACTGCTAACACACACACACACGCACACACACACACACACACACAGTCGTACTTCTGTTGGCAGCTGAGAGAAGGAGGTGGCTATCAAAGACAGATAAGTACGGTGGTGAATACTGATGCTGCTCACACACACACACACACACACACACACAGAGAGCTAGCAAGAACATCGAGGAGTTAAGGATGCAGAGAAGAGAACAGGAGAAAATGTGAGGAGAGAAGAAGAGGGGAAAGCAACATATGAGGAGGAGACGAGGAGAACATCAGAGGAGGAGAAAGGAAAGAGGAGAGAGGACAGAGGAGAGTGTGGAGGGGATGAGGAGATAAGGAAAAAGGGAATACATGACAAGAGAGGACAAAGGAAGGAGGAAATAAGCAAAAAATGGAAGAGAGAAGAAGACGATGATGAACGGGAGGAGGAAAAGAAGGGAGGATGACGAGGAGGAGAATAAAAGGAGGAGGGCGCTCTGTTGTTCATTCATAAAGTTTCAGTCGGCTCATTTTAAAGAAGAACCTTTGAGTATAACGTACACGTAACATCAACGATGACTTTCTCAAATTAACGAAGATTTCCTGCCGAATAACGTCGTGAGTCGCCATTTTGGATTTGGTATTAAAAGAAGCTGTAACAGTGTGAAGAACAGACGTCCAATCAGAGACCGTCAAACACACTCAGTGGACGTACCGGAGGATCATCGGCTCCACCTTTCAGAAGGTGTTGTCCCCCGTTAGTCACAGAGACACACAAACAGGTGAAAACAGGCTGGAAATACCAAAGTTAGTCTCTAAGACTGAAGGTGAAGTCTTTGATGTAGAGTCCATAAATCTTCCATCCTCACCTGCAGCCACGAGCTGTGAAGTGAGCTCCCTTCACAGGGCGAGCGTGAGCGGCTCGGCCACACGGAAAGGGCAAATCGAGGGCAGCGTCCTGCTGCTGAACCTGGACGTGTCCCACTCAAAGACTTAGTCTAGTCTCAGGATCAGTCTTAAGGTCGTCTTAGAGACTGGAGCCGCTCTGCTGGTCGGAGGATGGAGTCCTCGAGACTCGTCCTGTTTGACCTCTGACACCGACTGTGGCGCTCGGAGAGGGAGGACGGTGTGTGAGAGACAGACGGACGCCTCTGCAGGAACTGTGTGTGTGTGTGTGTGTGTGTGTGTGTGTGTGTGTGATGAGCACTGATAATGAACATCTGTTTTAAAAAAGATGAAGGAAGAGAAGATATGTAAATATGGTGAGTGTGTTTTGAGTGTGTGTGTGTGTGTGTGTGTGTGATAAGCACAGAGTGTGTATGAGCTGCTGCAGCACTGTTTCTCATCTCTATTGTCTGTATATGCCCTGTGTGTGTGTGTGTGTGTGTGTGTGTGTGTGTGTACGATAAGGGCGGTCTATGAAAGTGGGTTTGTTTGTGTGTGTGTGTGTGTGTTAAACAGTGTGCACTAATGTGTGTGTCAAGTGTTATATATTCTTGGATGTGTTGTGTGTGTTAACACAAATGGATGTGTGTTTGTGTGTGTGTGTGTTTGTGTGTGTGTAGGCAGGCAGGTAGCTCATCTCAGCTGTCCACAGGGTGGAAAAGGCACAGCAGTCTAGCCGCCCACACACACACACACACACACACACACACACACAAACATGCACACACCGCCTACGTCACACAAACACTTACACACACACACATTTATACATATACATATAAATATAGTGTGTCGCTGTGAGCAGACAGATGGACTGAAGCTTGCTCACTGCTGACAACAAAAACCAAATTAAACCATGCACCTGTGTGTGTGTGTGCGTGTGTGCGTGTGTGTATGAAAGGTGTGTGTGTGTGTGTGTATGAAAGGATGTGTGTTAGTGTGTGTCCACCTGGTTCAGTATGGAAACTATTAAATAAGTCATGGGGGGTCACAGAGGAGAGCTGGAGGCACAATAACACCGTCTGGACCGTCACACACACACACACACTGACTTAATAATATATAAATACAAATAATATATATATATATATATATATATATATATATATATATATATATATA
Organism: Miichthys miiuy; assembly: GCA_036365135.1. Classification (NCBI taxonomy): domain Eukaryota; kingdom Metazoa; phylum Chordata; class Actinopteri; family Sciaenidae; genus Miichthys; species Miichthys miiuy. The sequence continues at coordinate 2,026,750 of CM071607.1, read as the reverse complement.
TATATTTTATACATACTATATGTTTGCTGGTGTGCTAATGTAGCTAACCGCTAATTAAATGCTAACACTGAGGATCCAGTTGGTTTGGAGCTAATGCTCATGTAGCTAACCGCTAACATTAGCTATCTTAGTTGGCTTGGATGTAAAGCAAACATTAGCTAATGCTATGAACTCACAGTTAGCTCACTGCTAACATTAGCTACCATTACTTGACGTAAAGATTGCTAAGTAGTGAAGCGCTAACTGTGGTTAGCTCGGTCAGCCGTGTAGCTAACTGAACTGACTCAGCTCGGGATGCCAGGAGCCAAACCTGGCAAGAAAACCACCTCGGTAGGCTGCTGTGTTCACTGTTAGACTGGACACTGCTGGTTCAGAGGTTCTGTTGCTGTGTTCACTGTTAGACTGGACACTGCTGGTTCAGAGGTTCTGTTGCTGTGTTCACTGTTAGACTGGACACTGCTGGTTCAGAGGTTCTGTTGCTGTGTTCACTGTTAGACTGGACACTGCTGGTTCAGAGGTTCTGTTGCTGTACTCACTGTTAGACTGGACACTGCTGGTTCAGAGGTTCTGTTGCTGTGTTCACTGTTAGACTGGACACTGCTGGTTCAGAGGTTCTGTTGCTGTGTTCACTGTTAGACTGGACACTGCTGGTTCAGAGGTTCTGTTGCTGTGTTCACTGTTAGACTGGACACTGCTGGTTCTGGAGGTTGCGTTCGGTCACTGTAGCATGGGGGGCAAATTTCCAGTCAGCATGTAGCAGTTTGTGAACAGGTCATTTCATGCTGCTCATCGTGTATTTTATCTGGTTCTGAAAAATGTTTTCAGTGTTGACGGTTAATTATTAACACTTCTTACAGACATCTATTTCTTACATCCTCGGTCCGCACACAAACAGCGGCGTTGAATACATTTTCAGACGTGAGACAGCAGCAAGAAAATATTAAATTCAGACATCGGCAAGAGGCCGGTGCTGAATTGAGATAAAAAGCCGGCAGGATATTTGAAGACAAGTCACAAAAACATCCAAACATCAGAGAGCAGGTCCACAAGGTGGAGGAGGAGAATAAAGAGGGAGAGGAGAGCGGACAAAAAGACTCTGAAGAAGGAGAAAATGAGAAATAAGAACGTGAAAGCCTCCAGATGAAGTGATGGAGCAGTGATGTGGATGTAGTTTCACCTGGACAGACTGGACTGAATTCATCTCTGCAGCTCGTCTCATCCTGATCACTCAAATCTGTTTCTGTCTCATGAAGAACTTTAACAACTGATTTATTTTCTCTGATTAACAAAAGCCTGTCTCTGTTGGTTTAAATCTATTTGAACATGTTTACTGTCATTGATCCGCTGAGTGCTTGCTGCTGTCTCACATGTTCAAACATTTGCAGCTTAAAAGCCTCGAACGTTTGAACAAAGATTAAAAATAATAGACGATAAACTCACTGTGAAAACAATACGATCTGCACACAGCTACTGTACAATAATTAAAAAGATTTACAGTTTCATTTAATTGAATTTGTCTCCCAGCATGAGTCTAGAAGTGATTCAGAGTTTATTTATTTCACTTTGAGGATAAATATGAAGTCCTCTGTAATAATAATAATCATAATAATGATGAAGGACTGAGTGTGTGTTGTGCTGATGAAGAGCAGCTCTCAGTTTAATCTGTTAAACTTACATCCAGGAATGAACTTGAACACTTCACACACTTTCACGCTTCTGTGGATTAAAAAAAGTCCTTCAAGGCTTCGTTAGCTGAAAGTGGCATGGATGAATTTACAGTTTAAAGCCGGCTGAAGATCCAACGACACACTGAAAATAACGTGGACGCGTCATGTTCATCTGTGCGGCAGTCAGTGCTGACGGAGGACGGTGTGCATTAATGGGTGGTGTACTGCCGTGGACCTCTTATTAAACATAGTCGGTGAACTACTGCAGACGAGCCACACAGCTCCTTGTGATGTTTAACTGGTCCCGTATGGTCTAGTGGTTAGGATTCCTGGTTTTCACCCAGGTGGTCCGGGTTCAATTCCCGGTATGGGAACTGCTAACTACTACTGCTACTACAGCTAAATTGGACTGTCTGCTGACCTCTTGGGCTCGACTCGGTAATTCAGCTGTTCATTTTAAGATAAAGAAGCTGTTTTAGCCAATCAAATTTGTGCAAGCACACAAGCCAGTTTTGTATTTTTACATCGTGGGCTGTCAGACTTCCTGTCAGAGTTTAATAAGCCGCTTCACAGTGTTCAGACTCTTCGTTCGATATGAGGTGGACTGTAGTTCCTCACCTGTCCACTAGCTGTCCTCACTGTGCTCACGTTCACGTCACCTGACTCCACACCGCCCACCTGTGCACCTGCACCTCGTTCCCTCATCAGTCCGTCAGTTTATATCCAGGCCTTCACAGACACCTGTCTGTCACTGACATCTGCTCGGATCAAAGTCTTTCATTCCTTCCGTTGTTCATGAGTTAAAGTCAAACGTCCATCTTGAAGTTTTGTCACAGTTTTGTTGAGGACTTCCCCGTGGAGACTCATCCACCTGACAGGTGTGACAGGTTAAGGTGTGATGAAACAGCACACAGGTGTGCTCTGGACAATAAAATCTGCAGTTTTATCTTGTTTGTTAGGAAATATTTCATTTGACTGCAGAATCAGAAAAAAAGTTTATTGCCAAGTAGGATGGTGCAGAAAACTTGTTGAACGATGATGGCAGAGAAAAAGACAATAATATATATATGTGTGTATATATATATTTATATCTGTATATAAGCACATGCTGACAGGATATACAGATAAACAGACGAAGTTTCACAAATCAAATCAGGATGAATCGTGGAATAATATGAAGATAATCGGCAGGAAACATTTATGAAGCTTCAGTTCGCTGATGATCCTTTAATGACTTTTCTACGTTTATTAACCAGGCGGTGAAATGAGTCACATGAATCAGTCCAAACCAGACACAGCAGGACCAGGATCCTCAGTTCAGACATATTTGAGGACTTTGTTTAACGTGTCCGTCTCCATATGTTTCCAGGTCAGTGTGAGGACCGCCTGAACAGTCCTGTTGTCCTCAGTTTCCTTCACTTATTCCACGGGGATCTCCAAACACTCCCAGAACAGATGGGAGATGTTTTCCCTCCAGCCTGTCCTCGATTGGACCCGGGGGTCTCCTCGTCCCTGTAGGGTCGAGCCCGGGACATCTCCAGTGGGAGGCCTACCAGGTGCTCGGATCACCTCGGCCGGCTTCTGTCGGCGTGGAGGAGCAGATGGTTCACAATGAGGTCCTCGTGCATTGGTCAGCTCCTCACGGAGCCTCAGAGGGAAATATTATTTAACTATGCAAATCCAAACCTCCGTGTTTGTCCGGTGTCTAAATATAAAGCAGTGTTATGGAGCTCTGGGTGTCACCTCCACGGTTTGCTGCTGCACACAGCATGATAAATCCACTCCGGCTGGTTCTTCGACACAAGATGCATCATGTTTTTGCTCATAAAAGGAGGAAGAATGCACTTCACATCACCCAGTTTATGACATTTTTGATTTTAAATAAGTGACAAACTAAACTGAAAGTCAAAGTTTCATGTTCAGACTCTGTAAACGTCTGAGGTCAGATGAAAACTGTCGACAAACATCTGATATATTTTATTTTGAAACCTTCAGACGGTCTCTGCTTTATCTCATCTGATCTGATGGAAATGTTGTTTACCATGCTCCACGTCGTCTTCATGACTCTTCACTGGACACACTCTCTGGGTGTGTTTATATCTTGATGTAATCGTCTGACGTGTTTGACATTTCTTGAGTTTTTATACGATAAGTGAGCAGACGAGGAGTTTGACTTGTTTGCTTACTTTCAAAGAGAGGAGGAGAGTTTTATTGATCCTGCTGTGAAATAAGGTCACAGTAACAACAGTAACAACAGTAACAAGTCAACAGGGAGACAGAAACAAATCTGAGCAACACACCCAATTATACTTCACAGGAAAGAGAGCATAAATCAAGTAATGTCTTCATTATGGTGTGAACAAAAAGTGGCACGCTGGCAAAGAAATCCAAAAACAGTAATGAGAAGCAGACACTGCAACACAGTTTAATTATTAAGAAACTTATTGAGACAGGACACAGATTTAAAACGTGAATTAACGTCTTTAATTTAAAGGAAGTGAACTCTGTTTGAAGTTTTAGTCTACGGCGTTCATTGTTTACCCGCTGTCTGATCGGAGAACCTGGCAGCAGTGTGAAGATCAGCTAAACCCAGACCAAGACCAGACTAAGACCAGACTGTATCGAGACCAAGACAAGACTAAGACTAGAGTGTATCGAGACCAAGACAAGACTAAGACCAGACTGTATCGAGACTGAGACAAGACTAAGACCAGACTGTATCGAGACCAAGACAAGACTAAGACAAGACTAAGACCAGACTAATCTTTTTGTTGGTTTCCATTAAAAAAAACATTTTTCATGTTCAACATTCAAACACAGTCAGTCTGTGTCGGTGCTTCCAAGATGTTTCAGCACGTCTGAACGTCCACAGACTGAAAATCAATCTTCATCGACTTTATCACTAAATTATGTGTTTTAATTGTCGGAGCTGATCATGTGACATCTGTCACACGTGATCATGTGATCATGTGATCATGTGGTCAGGGCCTCAGTGCTGTCGAATTATATCTGCAGCTCATAATCTTCACTTAGACTCACTGTCACTGCTCACATCCAGCTGATGGAGAGTGTTCCCTTCAAGCTGTCTGTGTGTGTGTGTGTGTGTGTGTGTGTGTGTGTGTGTGTGTGTGTGTGTGTGTGTGTGTGAGAACAGGTGTCAGCTCTTGTTGATGTGGACACTCCTCATTGTTTCCTCTCGGGAGTCTGAGCGAGTGCTAACCCTCTTCTTCTTCTTCTTCTTCTTCTTCTTCTGCCACTCATGCACAATCTCTCTCTCTCTCTCTGTCTGTCTGTCTGTCTGTCTGTCTCTCTCTCTCTCTCTCTCTCTCTCTCTCTCTCTCTCTCTCTCTCTCTCTCTCTCTCTCTCTCTCTCTCTCTCGTCGCTCGTCCTTTCTCTCTCTTCACTGACTTTCGCCTACGGTCTCTCTGCAGTCAATCTGTCTTTATTTTCCCGCTCTCGCTCTCCATTCTGATTGAGTCTTATCAAGACCTATTAGGGTGCTACAGGCACACACACACACACACACACACACACACATTGACATCTCTCAGCCAATCACAGAGCGCCCGGGTGCTTGCTGTGACTCAGAGTCGCTCAGTATTCGAGAGTGAATCAACAGCAATTTGCTGTGTGTGTGTGTGTGTGTGTGTGTGTGTGTGTGTGTGTGTGTTTGGGGGTGGAGGTCTAATTGCTGATGTGGTTGGGGACTCCCATTGTGACTTGCAGTTTTTTCTTGTGACAGAAGAAAAGTTGAATTTAGCCCAGAAAGTCGAGCACTGAGATCGAGAGTCTCAGCAGAGTTCAGTACAGAGGCGGTCTACGCCTATAAATAAATTAGAATATTCATAATTATATATTCATTAGTGTACAATCAGCTGAAAGTAAGTTCTCCGGTCTGGTTCAGGTCATACTGTCTCATGGACATCACACATCATGTCCGGCTGTTGCCAGGCAGCGTGTTAGAGATGTTACCGTCTACACCAACGTGCCAAGAAAAGGTCTTCTGTCAGGTGACTGCCGTGGTCACTGAGCCAGATGCAAACCAACGAGGCCAAAGGAAACTCATGAGTTCTTGCAAGGAACTTTGGGAAATGTAGTGTCAGCTGATAGCTCTGCTTAGAAAGTCAATTAAAACACTTGATCACAAAGTATGCAGCACACTGCGTTTGGTTAATGGCAGCTTTCATTAATTTAGCACGTTAACCATCTGGACTCTTCTTTAACTCTACTGCTGCCTTCACTGCCTTTCTCCTGGAAACACGACGCTCCTGCTGTGAGTTCAGATCCATACACCAGGTGAATAATGAGAGCGTGAGCAGCTTGGCCTCCCTCAGGTAGGAGCGAAGAGGTTTGAGCTTTGAAGAGAGACGAAATCAAAAACAAAAGTCAAGGTGAGGCGAAGGGAAAAAAGGTGACAGGATGAGGAGAGGAATAAAGGAGAACAAACGAGAGGCGAGGAGAGGAAGAGATGAGGAGTCAGCAGAGGACAGAGGGAAGGGAGGCATTAGTGTCGTGTTGGGAGGATCAGTCTGGTGCTCCTTTGATGTCGGCAGCGAGAATACACACACACACACCTGTACGCGGTAACACACACTTCTACACAGTAACACACACCTACGCGTGGTAACGCCCTGCAGGGATACGACCTGTGGATTCAAACCCAGCAGGGTGAGAAAACAGGGACACAAACAGGAAGTGAGAGAGCTCATTCCCACAGAGAGAGGAAGACAGGCCGAGCAGCAGACATGTTGTTGGAGATTCTGGTGGAGCTATCAGACCTGCATCCACCCGTGGACTCAGTTTGGCTGGTTCAGCTCGTAGTCAGTGTTACTCTGATACAAGTTCGTCACGTTAGATGAACTGAACAGTTTAACTAACCGAACAAAATAAATATGATTAGAGCCAATGTTTCATTTTTTTTCATGGTTGTGGCACCAAATTCTGGTCCTGATCAGTGACAGTATAAAGACTGGACAGAGCCTGAGTGTCGTCACCCGTCACATCACCCGGCCTCCCGGTTAATCTACAAACCGGCAAAGATGTTGATCATCGAAGGAACGAGTGACGCCTGGTTGCTCAAACAAGCCACCTGTGACGACACCCACCTGTCAATCAGAGCGTCCACGCTCTTAATCCTGCATAACATTAATAATAATAATAATAATACCTTTATTCATATAGCACCTTTAAAAACAGCGTTCACAAAGTGCTTTGACAGACAAGCATGAACAAAATACTCAAAATGAACGAATGAATGAAAAAGGCAATACAAGAAGAACCAACAACATTTAGAAGACAATAAAAAGCAATTCAAAAAATATATATAAATGCATAAATGACATAAACAACCACATTCTGCGAGCCTTAAGTCCTCAGGCAGGGTGAGCTTCGACTGGAACAGCCAGAAGGAAACCACCTGAGGACCCGAGGCTGCGGGCCGGCTCATCAGGTGTCAACATCTCTGATATGTAACTTGGAGTCAGACTGCCGTGCTTTAAAAGTGATCAGTCAAACCTTAAAATCAGTTCTAAAACGAACAGGGAGCCAGTGAAGAGAAGCTGGAATCACTGTGATGTGCTGTCGTCTGTTAAAACCAGTACGAAGCCGAGCTGCTGCACTTTTCACAGGCTGGAGGCCAGAGAGTGATTTGTGATTTATGCCAGAGAGAAGTGAGTTACAGTGGTCGAGTCTGGAGAATATCAGTGCATGTAGAACTTTTTCTAAGTCGGAGCGGGAAATGATTCTTTTGCTTCTGGAGATGGTTTTGAATCAAAGCCTTAATAAAGCCTCAGATGTAAACATGTTTATTTCTGCTGTGAAGTTGGACATCTGAACATGGGGACTTATGGAGACTGACTCACTTCTGGAGCCAGCCTCAAGCGGCCACTCGAGGTGCGAGCTCATTGACCTTCATATAACCTTGGTGACCAGTTGACCGACGTCTTCACTGGCTCTTCATCATTGTTTCTGTAGGGAAAAGACCAGACTGCTCAAGTTTTGTGAAACCTAAAGCTCACAGTGATTCACACTGACTGAAACATTCTTCTGGCTTCACCTTCAGCACACTTCACGTCATAAATGTTAGGAAACATGATAGTGGTTGCTGTTTTCACAGAAAGGGAATTTCAGGCTAAAATCACACATCTCAGAACATACAGTAAAGAAGCGACTGACATGGAGTAAGAAATCAACAAATAAAGCCGAGCAGGTACAGAGTGTGCAGACGACAGCGTGGCGGTGGTGCAGACTCACTCTGTCTCTGAGCAATAATCTTCTTTCTTCCAGAATCTTCCCGCCTGAGCACTTAAGGCTGTCATCCTTCAGACTCTGGAGAAAATAAAAGAACAAACTCCTGTAGTCGTCTTCGCGGCGGCGGTTTGTCCTGCCAGGACCTCGTTATCATCTTTAAACAGGGTTTAAAACCAACGCTGACTCTGTTTGACTCACATTTACTCTGCACAGTATCAGGCTCTTCATAGCACGGTGTTACATAAGCAAATAAACACGTCATGCACAGTCACATGTAAAGAAATCTAACATTAACCAGCAGTCCCAGAATAAGTTCCTAATCTCACTTCAAACCTCGTTGTAGCCGATGTTGGACGTCTTTAATGACACATAATTACTGTAAAATTGCCTGAAATATCTACAGAAGTTTTAAAGAGCTCTAAAATGTGAAATTATGATGATGTGGTGATTTTAATACAACATGTCCTCTTTGTGTTTCAGTGCTGAGCTGCTGTGTGCACAAAGAGAAGAGAAGATACTACATAACTCAGATAAAGAAAGTTTGAACCAAAGCACTGTGAATTAGTAAGCGTATTATTAAATGGCCCCAGTTTGAAGGCTAAACATTGTCAACAAAACCTATTTTGGTCCCCTAAAATAAACAACATATTATGCAATATTTAGAGTATTTCCACCACGTTACCTCGACGTCAGGGAAACTGACCTCTCTCCAAAGCGATCACGCTCCTTCGACAAAAACAGTAATTTCACCTCGCAGAACACGGAGTTAGATCTGGTCCAACAGTGTTAAAACATCACATGGAAATAACATAATGAGACAAAAATAAAAGAATACAAATAAATATTTTTATATATTAAGAATTCGAAAAGACCTCAAAGAAAAGTCTTAAAACAGGCTAAGATATACTGCTGATAAAAACAAATCTTACTTTGAACAACATATACAGTATGTATGAGAGCAGACTTTAAACTTAACTGAAGGTCAGTAAATAAATAAACTCCTCGTCGTGTAGAAAGATGCACAGATGGAGATAATTTTTAATTAATCCATAAATCAAACGTCACAGTGAAGATTACTGACTTTTCTTTAATAAGCAACATTTTCTAAAGTTGTACAAGCTGTTTGACGAGTGCTCGTCTCCGTCTCCGTCCCAAAAGTTTCTTCTCTGTGGTTTCATTGATGAAAGTCTTGAAAACAGACAGCTTGCAGTTTATGACATTAGTAAAGTGAAAATATCCTTTCAGTAGTTTCACACTTGTCAGCAGCGCTTCACTTCTACAAACCCAGCAGCTTTAAAGTGTGACAGCTGACGCCTTTACACCGCATTCATAGTGGATCATCTTTAAATAGGAACTTTGGAGTTAAGTTAAAGACACACACGAGTGTGGAGGCTTAATTGTCCCGTCTGTCTTTGATTGCACTTTTGCTGCTTTAATTGCCTTTTTGTCGACTTATTCCCCGAGCTGCTTTAAGTGCCCTTTGTCACTTTAAATGTCCTGTGCTGCTTAAAGTGCTCCGTGGAATAAAAAGGGCTTTTGTTAATCTCTGAGTAATGTTGAATAACAGCATGAAAGTGTGTGTGTGTGTGTGTGTGTGTGTGTGTGTGTGTGTGTGTGTTTGGCATCTTGCAGATTAAAACAGAGCTTGCAGGTGTAAACCGGTTTGAATCATCTGACGCCGTTTGAAGATCAGTCCAATCCTGAATTCTTAAACAGCCTCTGCTCGCGTGCCCTTGAGCGAGGCATAAATTCAGAGTTGCTTACTTGAACCTTTCTTCCACTCTGAAGTCGTCTTTGTTGATCTCTGGAGGGTCAAAGAACTCGGGAAACCTGTTTGACTTTGAATAACTTTAAAGTTTTAACCCTCTCAACTCCGGTGGAGTTCTCAAATGTTGCTGCAGTTCACTGTTGTGGCATTTGTAGCTTTTATTGGCAACTTATATGAGAAAAGATCTGCAGATGTATGTGGAACAGACAGCACAACCTGGTCAGTCCTCCTCACCGACTCTTTGGCGAACACTCCCCCAGAAAACTCCCTCTGCTTACTGATGGTGATTATGTAATGAAATTTCGAGCAAACCACATTTTTCTAACAAGCTACAGTAATGCACAACACTACCAGTAAACCTATATGAGAAAAGATCTGCAGATGTATGTGGAACAGACAGCACAACCCCATCAGTCCTCCATACCGACTCTTCAGCGAACACTCGCCTAGAAAACAGCCTCCGTCTGGGCAGTGAGCGCCGGGTAAGTCCGTCTGTTTACTGATGGTGATGATGTGATGATGAGCTCTGCACGCTGGGTCAGGATCTCCCTCACGACACAATCTGACAGCTTCCAGAAGAAACCCGGGGACGCTTTGTCTTTAGACTTACAGAGCAAACTCGGTGGAAACAACTTAAACTACCTACAACACAGAGATCAGGACTTTATTTAACATGTTTTGATTCACTGGGTGCCATAGTGAAATATGGACGGGGTCCTCTGGGGTCTGGAGGGGCATCAGGGCAGATCTTTGGGCAAACTGAAGAGGAGGAAACAAAATGCAAATATTGTGAGCCAAAGGAAAAAATTCAGTTTCTTGTCCATTAATCTGATGCCTGAAGAACATCACACACCGCAGTGACAGTCCTGTAATACATCTTCATGTATGTTACGATAAACTGTCTCACAGAGGTTGATGGTTATTTCTGAGGCTGCAGTTTGTGGAGCTGTTGAATCATGTTGCATCACACTGAGAGGTGTTTTTTTACTTCAGACCCGCTTTTACATGAACGACATTTCTCAGTATAATGCAACACCGTTCAGAAAGAGGGCCGGGTTTATTTCATGGCTGTTGCATTATACTGCATAAACTGAGTGTAATGCTTTAACCTCAGAGGACCAAAAACACACACATAAACATAAAGTCTTTTTGATGATTGAATTGTACTTGTACAAACATATACAGCCCGTTTAGTCATTCATAAAGCAGAGCGGTTATTTAATTTGAGTGTTTCTTAACCTCTGATTGGAGGAAGGTGCCCTAATGATACAAAAATTACTCTGAATTATCTCAAGCTGCCCTAATAACCATTTTAGTACCCACACAATCAAGACTCAAGAATATGGCATAAATGGAATATAATTGGCATGAGGTTTCACTCATGTAATCAGAGTCATTATCTTTTTGTTACCTCACAATGAGACTTTTATACCTACAGACACTCAGAAAAACTGGTTCTTCATGAGCTCTCTGGCAAAACTTTTTGTCCTTAGAAACCATTTTTTTAGCTGTAAGGTTCTTTGGGGAACTGGATGTAGAAAAGAGTTCTTGAAGTCACAGTTACAGCACTTTTTGGTGCCTCAAAGAACCTTTTTTATGTTTAATAGTCCTTCTTTTCCTTTTAAAGAATATTGATTACTGGTTCTTTAAGTCCGTACTTTTAAGGGTTTAGTTAGGGCGACGCCTGGCTCTGCCACCCATACACTCAGAAAAATCCAGACTTTTCTCGTCTGTTGTTCCCCGTTGGTGGAACGTCCTACCAGTTCCTACCAGATCAGGGGCGTCCCTCTCTACCTTCACAAACCTCCTGAAGACCTCCAGCTCTTCAGAGAGGACCTCCTCTACAACACTACCAACACCTGGACATGACACATCAATATAAGTTATTTTGTGTTTCTAACTCTCCACACAAAAACTGCCCAATCAAACAAAGTAATAATTTCTTTGTCAAAAAATAACTTGATTTGTAACAGAACATGGATTCAGCTGATCACAGTGGAAACTATTAATTCCCCCACAAGCTCCATAAACCTGATCATCTGGAAGTCTCTTAAATTATGCAGACATAATTCTTTGACTAAGAACTTCATTTCAAAGCACCATATGTTGTTGGTAGGCATTTCTGTAAGAGCAGGTGTGGTTGGTTTTTTCCAAATGTTTAAAATCTCGCTCTTAACCCAAACACACATATTCCTCTGTGATTTGAAGCCGCCGTGTTCAAATAGTTCAGGAAGCCTGCAGTTGAACGTAGTGCGTCCACATCTGTGCAGCTCATTGAACAGCTTGCATCGTGCTTTTTAGACAAACACATTGCTTTCCTGTTGACTTCCCCCAGTGCTGCTAACAAGCAGAGCCTGCTGCCAGTTCTCTCACAATCCTGAACTCCCGGCATGAAAACTTTCTGTTTGGGATATGCTGTAAAAATGGAGTAGCACCACGAGTTGAGCCTCTTCAAATTAAAGCGAACATACCGAGGAAGGAGAAGCAGGTTTGGCAGGACAAGCTTCACAGGGGTCAAGCAGAGTTTAGAGTTGTCAGCGTTCAGACTGTTTCTGTCAGTATCAGTTGGTGTTCAGCCTTTCTGAAGGTCCTGATCAGGTAAAAAGATGATGAAGATGATTGAAACTGAAAAAGAATGCTGAAATTTTAAAGTCTAAAGGTCCAGTTTGTCAGATTTAGGACAATCTATTGGCAGAAATAGAAGTATCAGCAGAGTTGGGGTTAGGAGGGTCAGGGCTATTGTACTCTGCGCCAGGACTCGGACCAAATCAAGAAGACCATGTTCACAATTTCCATCAATCCACGCCAGCAGACCGGCAACAGAATCCGCAAAGTTCTTCACCGCCTCCATGGTCGAGGTCAAAACAAGTGTTGACCTGTTAAATCCGTCATGTCTACCAGCTCACCTTTTGCGAGACAATTCAAGGATGGTGTCCTTCACTGAGGACAACTCACGCAACATGGGACGTTAGCTGGTCACGTTAGCGCCACCACGGTACAGTGAGGTCAGAGGAAGTACAAGCTAACTTGTTGATGGTGTGGTCCCTGCTAATGACATCATGAGTATGTTTTCATGAGTGTGTTGACGACAGGAAAATGTTGTTATCTCTAGAATGGGCCTTTTATATCTACAGAGGGAGTCTGCCATGTTTGCACAGTAACCAGTTGCTGAGTCCTTTCTCCTCTCTAGGAACACAAGAAGCTTCAATACAACGTTGGGCCATCTAATATTAACCAGAGTGATTTGCTATTTCTGCGGCGTCGACTCCACCTAAACGTTTGGTTGTTGCACAGGTGGTGGTCTGGAAACAGATCCCCATGATGAAGCTGTTTGTTTTAAATTCTCTGTGTGTTTAGCTGCAGCTCATCCTCAGATCCACACGATCGTGTTAACAGTGTGTGTGTTACCGTCGACTCAAAGCAAACACACTGCTAACTGCCCTGCAGACTACATGCTAACGCTAACTCCAACACTGATTGTTTACCTCTCTGTCTGTGAGGCATCAATCCTCCTCATCTTCTCCTCCATCCATCCCTCCATCCTCCATCCCATCCATGTCAGTCAGGAATGACAAATCACACACACACACACACACACACACACACCTCTGAATTACTGATTACACACACTCCCTCTCCGTCTTTTGGCCTCTTCCTTTCTTTCTTGGACAAAAGTCACCTTTCCTGTCAGGAGGCTGTCTGTGTGTGTGTGTGTGTGTGTGTGTGTGTGTGTGTGTGTGTGTGTGTGTAATAAGCACACTTCCTCACCTTAACATTGTTATCACACTAGTGACAGGTCTAATTCATTCTTCTCACACACATGAACACACACACACACACACACAGCACAGACCTACAACCACAGTGAGAGTTGAGAACAATCCATTGCTGTCTCTTTCTATCAAGTCCTCTATCTGTGACCGGCTGAACTCCACTGTGTGTGTGTGTGTGTGTGTGTGTGTGTGTGCGGGTACATATATATATACATGGAGTATAATATATATGTGTGTGTGTGTGTGTGTGTGTGTGTTCTCTGATGCAGAGCTGTTAAATTGCTATCTTAAAGGTGACCTCCCCTGCAGACAGCAGATATAACAACGACTGGACACCAGAGGATACGTGTGTGTGTGTGTGTGTGTGTGCGTCTTTGCATATGTGTATGTGGTAGCTGTACCTCTCTGAACATTATAATTGTGTGTTATTGTTAATATTTTCTTATTAATCTCTAATTTTGACCTGTTTAATTCAAACAGACTCACTGAGCGTTAAAGAGACAGCAGGGTGCAGAGGACAGTCGGAGGGTTGAGGTTTGGTGGTCTGAAGCTCTGTGAACAATCAAAGCGCTGCATGTTGATTCTGACCTGTGCCCAACACAAACATCCTGTTCACGTTTACATGCACTGTATTCGTATGTATTCATGCAAACGTCATGTACTCGACTTCTCAGAATCTCCATCAAGTTTCCTGTCGCCGGGCAGAGCGAGGTAGTTACCCTCTGAATGACTTTTTAACGTTGGCGGTAAGTTTGAGCCACATTGTAATCAGCGATCTCATGAGCGCTGATGCTCTGCACAGATGGGCAGCGCCCTGCCATCGGTAACCCGTCCAAGTGTCGAGCTTCATGCTCAATATCGATCCAAACAATATGGAAGTTTGGAGGTCATCGCACGGGCTCATTTTAACATCTGTCTGATGAACTACAGAGCCTGAACGTGAGGGTATGTTCAAGAGTTCAAGTGTCCTGAGTGGCCAAGGTCAAATCTGCCATCACAAGATGTCTCAATTATTCGAAAATCGAGATAACGGTGCACACTTTTGGACAATCTTTCCTGAAAGTCACTCAAAATGTGGCATTCGCTTGTCTTGAGTGAAAAGGAAGGAGCACAACACTTCAACAGAAGAACTATTATCCCTGCAGGATTAGTTCTTTGGTTGGGTTTCTCCATCTGAGATGTTTGAGATGTCGGATTGGACCAATCCCCAAAGATGAGTGATGTGCTGGGTGTGATCCAGGCACCGTGAATGGGAGTTCTGTCACAACAAACCTCAGATGTTGCTCATTTATTGAGACGTCACCTGAGGACCGAGTGATCATGTTATTGTAAGGTAAAAAAGTTAGTTTTAACAGTGTTAGACAGAGTTCAACAGTGACAATGTTCTGATCTTATGTGCTTTAGGTAATTACAGCGCGGTGTCACATTAATGAAAGGAAAAGTATTAATTGATGTTTGAATGTGACACACTGAAGCTTTCATCAAAGGTTCACCGAGGACTCGTTATCTCCGCAAAAGAGCAGTCCTCACAAAGACACACACAGACAACAAGTCACATCTAAGTGACAAATAAACTGTGTGTGTGTGTGTGTGTGCAGTGGTTGTGGTTGTCAGGTGTATTGTGCGAAGGCGAGGTGATTTCTCTTCTCTCTTATCTTGTTGTTCTCTTGTCTCTGTCAGCCAGCTGTCTGCTGCAGAGCCTCTCAAACACACACACACATATAATGTAGGCAGATCCTTTGATTCTCCCACACACATACACACACACACACACACTCATTGTGATCTACTCACCTACACACACACACACTATACAGACACTGCAGGAAGTACTGGTAGTAGTGGGAAGTAGTGGCTATAGAACACAGTGTATGTGTGATTTCATGGAGGTGTTTTCTGCTGATGCAAACTATGAATTCAGTGTTTTATTTATAAGTAACTCGTACTCCTGATGATATGTGTCGTGGATATTGATTAGCATATATAGGAGCCAATAGCATGTGTATGTTACACCCCAACTGCTATGCATTGCAGCTAGTGCTATGAGCTAGCCTTAGCGTCTACCTTCCAGTGACTGAACACAACCTCCAGACCAGCAGTGAGCAGCATTCTAACGGGAGCCTACCGAGGTGGTTTAACAGTTAGCTATATTAGCACTAGCTCCAAGTTCTGTTGCCTGCTGAGAGCAAATTCATTTCGCAGCAGTTAATTAGCAGTTAGCTATGTTAGCAGCAGGAAAACAGCAGAACAGAAATCGATGACTGTAGCAGCCTCAGAATCTCTCATCATTTCCAAACTGTTTGAGAGAGATGGACAGAAACATGTCTCTGTTCCTGCAGAGGTATTTTTCTGAAGTGAGTTACGACACCTTATATTGCAACGCACACAGAGTCAGATCGATACACACACACACACACACACACACACACACACACACACACACACGGAGGAGCTGTCAGGTTTGCAGAGTGCTGATGCTTGCAGACAGCTCAGTGTGAGATGGCCACAGTCTTTGATATTGAGATATGAGGTCAGTGAAGGCATGCACACAAAGAAATGAACACTTACCTGCACACACTGCACCTACACACACACACACATGCACACACACGAACACAGGAACCTGAAACTTTACATACCATCACACACACACACACACACACACACACACACACACACACACACAGTCAGCGGGTTTTGACAGACTCCTGACAGACAGATGACACTCTCCTCCACATCAGACATGATGTGATGGTTGAAATCTGGTCTGGACTGAAAGTTTGTGTTTACAGATCATTCTTATGAAACACGGCAGCTGCTGCTGGACGCTGATTTCAAACTGTTGCATGACTGAAAGTCGAAAGTTAATATGTAGTCTGCCAAACAAAAGTCAATGTTAACTTGTTTTTAAATTACGGTTTGTTTGTTTGTTGCTTGCTTGGTTGGGTGGTTGGTTGGTTGTTTGTTGGTTTGCTGGTTGGTGGTTGGTTTGTTGGTCAGTCGGTTGGTTGGTTGATTGGTTGGTAGGTTGATTGGTTGTTGGTTTGTTGGTCGGTTGGTTCAGTGGTTCAGTGGTTCATTCTAACCCCAACCAAGATCTTCCCTGAAGCTTAACAAAGTGGTTTCACTAAATTTCATTGACAAAAAAAACATAACACAAGTTGCTCCATCCACCGTTAACTTGATTGGTGAGTTTGTTTGTATTATTTTGTGACTTCTGCTGTAACTAATTCCAAATATTAGTGGCTGCAAATTGAGGCAATGATAGACCAGAAACTTCCAACCTGCAGCCAACCTGGTTTCCACACTGTCTGACTTGGACAACAAACTGACTGGCAGAAACACAGAGGCCCCTTCAGTATGTTGAACTAAGTCATACTGAATGTTATCATCTGTAGAAATCGATTTTTTCAAAAGACGTCTGATCGGACTTTAGGCCTCCAACTTCTTCTGTGAGCTAAAATGATGTTTTTTGTCAGTGAAGCCTGGTGGCTTTGGCACGAGCGATATAACTGTTTGAATGAGCTTTCTGATGACAAGTTAGAGTCATGAAAATATTCTAAATGTAGCATACACTTAGCCTAATAGTGATGTTTTGGTCATTTGATGTGATTTTTATATTTCAGCCTCCTTCCAACTCATTGTTCTGGTCATACTGCAGCACATTTACAGCCTGGTTCAGTCTCAGTGTATACAGCACCTGATAAAACCTCCAAACACCAAACAGCAGGCACAGTCAGAGACTATCTGGATGAGAAAGTGGAACATCTAGCAGCTGGGAGAGTGAACATTGGACTCTTTAATGTAAAGTTCAGGATATAGATTCAGGTTTACTTCAATTATTATTAGAAAAGTTTGTGAAATTCTGATTGCAAAGACGCCGACACATTTTGAAGTATCTAAAGAAGTGAAATCAGAAACCCTGAGCATGTGTTGAGACGTCAAACCTGACAATGATGGCTGATGGATTTGAGTTGTTTGTTATGCGATAGTCTGCAGCAGCTGTCTGACTCAACAGTGGAGACGATCGCTGCAGAAGCAGAACCTGCTGTCACTTCAGAGCGCTGACGACCATCTGCCTGCCGACGCCAAAACAAGCCGCATCATTCCCGTCCACATCTCGCTGTCGAATCTGATACTCGACACTTCCTGCTCTGATGTTTCACCTTCCTGCAGCTCACAGCCGATAATGCATCCAGTTCCTGGTCGGCTTTTAATCAGAGTCCATCAGAATTAAATCACGCTGCACCGAGTGTTAAACATGAAACGTCTTTGGCTTCATCAGGACGCCGCCTGAGGTCGTTTCAGTTTCCTCCAATGATGACTGATGTTTCTTCATCATCAACGTTTCTTCCATTAAATATAATATTTACACAACGACCTGAGCTCTGTCACATTCAGTGCTGACAAAATGTTTCTCATTTGTGGAGGCGAGTTTGCATCCAAATGTAACTGTAACTAACCCTAACCACCATTAACTCAACCATTAACGGGAGACAGCTATCCACCATGATCCCTTCCTCCCTCATCAAGGAAGTTTTTCCTTGCTGCTGTCGCCCAGTGCTTGCTCATGACAAGAAAGGACACAATTACTCTGTACGAGTATGACCACGGGCCATGACAAACGTTGGTATTTTCATCTGGGAATGAGAACAGGCTGTTCAGATCCTCCGATTTCCAAGTCGTGTCCCTACGGACTGAGCTACTGCCACCTTTTAGTGAAACTTTTCTAACGTGACGCGACAAAATGTGTTCATGGGAATACGGTAATGTCATTTTGCAGAAGTAGTAATTCGACACAATGTTGAAAGTCATCTTTTGAATGGAAAGTAGAGTGTTTGCTGAAAAGTTTTGTCCATGTCACTGTGGCTGAACACACACACACACACACACACACACACCAAAGGACAGCAAATGGACCTCAGAGGCGGTTGCGGAACACGGCACACTGTTCAGACGAAACACGTCACTCAGCCGGAAAATCACCGAAAACTGCTGCAGGTCAGACTGATGGACGAACATGACGTCTCAAATGAGACAATAAAGATTTTATTTAAATGCACACACACACGTATACACAGTATGTGTGTTCAACTTGTACGTCTGTGGGCACGACAGCAGCTTCAATGAGAACCTGCCTTTGGCTAATGTAGGACACACACACACACACACACACTTCCTGTACTTGTGACAGGTACATCAGGCTGCTGCAGTTCAGCCTGGTCGCCTTTGAGAATTATACAGCAGAGCTGGTGGGTGGAGACATGAATAATATGTTGAGAACATGTTATTACTGTCGTGTGTTCACATGTTCACATTACAGGTACAGTAAATCTGCTCTGTTCACACAGTCATAGATAGAAACACATGGCAGAGTTATAGGGCATTATATAGAGCTATAGGGGACTAAACTGCCATACTGTGTCAGGACAGGGATCTGCATAGGTTGCCAAGGTAGTCATGAAGCTCTTTGGAAGTCACCAGCCGTGGATGAGATCCACCCAGAGATGCTGAAGACTTTGGATGTTGTTGGACTGTCTGAACCCTGAAATCCTGTCTGGAGACCTCATTAAAGTATTTTTAGTGAAGTTCAATCAGAAACAAAGTTATTATTTTGTTATCTTCATGACTTTAAGAGTCAATGGGTGCAGGTTGGTTGGTTGGTTGGTTGGTTGGGTTGTTGGTTGGTTGGTTGGTTGGTTGGTTGGTTGGTTGTTGGTTTGTTGGTTGGTTGGTTGGTTGGTTGGGTTGTTGGTTGGTTGGTTGGTTGGTTGGTTGGGTTGTTGGTTGGTTGGTTTGTTGGGTTGTTGGTATGTTGGTTGGTTGGTTGGTTGGGTTGTTGGTTTGTTGGTATGTTGGTTGGTTGGTTGGTTGTTGTTGGTTTGTTGGTTGGTTGGTTGGGTTGTTGGTTTGTTGGTTTGTTGGTTGGTTGGTTGGTTGGGTTGTTGGTTGGTTGGTTGGTTGGTTGGTTGGTTGGTTGGTTGGTTGGTTGGTTTGTTGGGTTGTTGGTTTGTTGGTATGTTGTTGGTTTTGTTGGTTTGTTGGTTGGTTGGTTGGTTGGTTGGTTGGTTGGTTGGTTGGTTGGTTGGTTTGTTGGGTTGTTGGTTTGTTGGTTGGTTGGTTGTTTGTTGGTTTGTTGGTTGGTTGGTTGGGTTGTTGGTTTGTTGGTATATTGGTTGGTTTGTTGTCAACTAAGGAAGTTTTGCCCATTATTGACACAATGGATTGATGTTTCTGTGAGTGGGTCTCTATTTTATTTGTGTCTTGTGCACGTGTGCAGGCTTAATTTTGCTTCATGACAGCTGGATTTTAACATCATTATCTTTGTTGTAGGTTATAAGATCCTTCTGTCTGTTCGATGTGTTTTGCCCTTTCTACTTTAATTCTGTAGTGTATATTACACTCTGCTGCTGCAATAAGTAAATTTCCCCATTGTGGGATGAATAAAGTACAATCTAATCTAATCTAATCTAATTGTTCGCATTTGTTGCATCTGTCACCGACTTGCACTTATCCTGCTAATGATCACTGACGCAGCCACATGAAGTATTTGATTGATGAGAAAGATCATTTAACAAACACCAAGTCATTGTTGAAACCACGGTGTCCACTGAGTCATAACCTCCTCTCCAAGTATGACCCTCGCCGTGACATCCGATCCTCTTGGGGACAGAAGTTAATAGAAATATCAACCTTTTAATGCGATGAATGAGCAAAGCTTCAAAGGCAATAAGGAAAGAGTGCATCACCTTCAGCTGGATGGAGAGAAAATCGATGTGGGCAGCGAGGAGCACAACAGGGATGGCAGAATAATGTTGGTCATAATTGCTGAATGGAAGCACTTTGCAGAACAGTGGAGACGGTGTTAGCTAAAGGGCTGAACGAACTGCAGCAAACTAGACTAAAAATATAACTCTGCAGTAACAGCACAAGTGCCTGTCACCTCTTTTTGTAATTAGTGAGTATCAGGAGTGTGAGCACACGGGCACCTCTAGCCTAAGATGACAAGCTCCGCAGAAACAGGAGCATAATGAGCAATTAGAGTCGTCTGTGTTCGTCCAATCAGATCCAAATTAGCATGAAACACGATTAGCAGCTAAAACCTGCAGATAAGACTCCGACGAGTCAAACGAGAAATGATTTACTGCCGTGCATGGATCACATTTGTGAATTTTAAAGGCACTCAAGGCGGGTTACATGCTGCTGGGAGGACTGTTTGGTATTTTCATCTGAAATTAGATTATGTTCAGAGTTTTTGTTCATTTTCTTGAGGATCAAGTGCTGCAGACAACCGTGGAAGGTATTAAGACTGGAGACACTCATACAAACATAATATGATACTGATACAAATTCAAGCAGATTAGTTTTGCAGAATGAAGAAAGAAACATATTTAATTTGGTTTCCAACAATATTGGTGAATGTCAATTTAATGGTGTTCCGGAAACTCCATCCATTCCTCCATCTTCTTCCTCTTATTCAGGATGGGGTCATGGTGGCAGCAGGTTTAGCAGGAGCGCTCCAGACGTCCTTCTCACCAGCAACATATTCCAGCTCCTCCTGGAGGATCCGGAGGTGTTGTTAGGTCTGTTGCCAGTTGGACGTGCCCAGAACACCACCAAACGAAGGAGTCCAGGATCCTGATCAGACGCCCCAACCACCGCAACTGTCTTCTTTCGATGTGAAGGATCAGCTTTCTCTGGATGTCCAAGCTGCCCGTCTCTAAGGCTGAACAAAGCCACCCTACAGATGTATGAGGGAACCCATCATCAGAACATACTCCTCCGAGGCAGTGACGACCCTCATGATAGTGGTGTGTCGGTTGTGAACGCATCGTTCAATTTGAACTAACCTTTTATATGACTCGGGAGTAATAAGTAGACTCAGTGAGTGATTCGTTCATTTTCATGCAGGACGTTCTCTCGCCACATGGCAGCTGCGTACACTCAGTCAGGACAGGAAACAGAAATGATTAGTTCACGACTCAACTATGCGTCCTCAAGTTTGAGTCTCTCGTTTATTTGTCACATGACAGGCAGCTCACTGAGTTTAATATAGTATTTGAGGCACAACATTTCTCTAAACTTGATCATAACAACATATCTGCAGTGTCAATGTTGTCTGTTCTGCATGGACGAATACGTCATGAACTTTCTTTAACATGAACCAAAGTAAAGATCTTTGAATCCACTCACAGTGGATGTTATTTGTGGTTTTGCAGACTTTGTTTCTGGTCTCTAAACTGTCAGCTGTGAAACCCCTCTTTGATTTTTAATGCATAAATTCTTCATGATTCAGGCTTTGACTTTGTCACGTTGTAATTGAATACGTTGTTTGTATCAGAAAATGAGTACAAGCTCTTCAAACCAGACAAACACTGAGTGACTGACATGTCTGAATATATATGAAACCAATTCAACCTGAGGCGCATCACTAACTAAATATTAGCAGATTGCATGTAATTCTTCTGTGAGCTGCTCCATGGCTGTTCTCCAGTGATGCAGAACCGTGGACGGGATTGTGACAGAATGCTAACGAGGCTCTTTATTTTCCTCCATGTACCATGGCATGCTCTGTGCTTTTCCATTAGCACCACTTTTCAAAATCAATCTCAAATGTGACATCACAATGTCACATCAAAATCATCATATTTCTTGTTCAAGTCACGCCCTTAAATGCCACGTGCATCTATTCACACCTTGGTAACCGTGCAGGTGCTCTCTCTTTTTCCACCTCGTGAACACTGAATATAACTTTCTTATCTCTCTCTCTCAAACAGGCTGATAAAACTGTGGGTGTATCTCTGACATTATTTACTGATTATCTGAGATTTGAAGGATTCATAAAAGACGTAAATTCATGCAATAAAAGCATTCAAAACGTTCAAATCTAAGTGCTTCGTCAGTTTGAATGGGTCTTGAAGACAGATTTAGAGATTTTGTTCTGCGTCTTGTAATGGGCATCTGTCAATCACAAAAACATTTCTCTGATCACATTCAGGCTCTCCTTTGTTAGAAATCTGTTGTCACTCCAAATCAAACAGCACCTTGCTGCTTTTTTCAGACTCCATCCAAAACACCATTAGCAAAGAGCGGCTTCCACTCACATTCTTTAGTGAGGCGTCGCCAAAGGTCGTCTTCCAGTCACCAGTAAAATGTTTCATTCTCTTCTTCTCTCTCTGACATGGAGACCTTGGTAAGTTTTTATTCAAAGCATCAACTGAATATTTATTATTTGTTTCTGCATGATGGAAAACATTTTGCAGGTGGTGTTAGAGAAGAAATGACTGAACTTCTGACTGCAGAGGAGCTTTTAAAATCTTCAGACCAGCTGGAGAAACAGAACAGCACTGTGAGTACATCCTGACTGTGTCTGGACTTCAATGTGCTGTCTGCAGGACTGGACATTTATTCATTGGTCCTGAATTTAATGGGAATAAACACTTTGAGCAAGGTTAGCTGCTCTAACACAGCTGGTGGACATTATGTGACGATGTGTGTCTTTATGTGTGGTCAGTAATAATGAAAGGAGACAGTTACTGCTGTCAACTTTTTGACTTTACCAGTTTTAACGGCAAGAATCAGAGGCTGCATTAAGTCTTCCTGTTTTAACTGGTGGTTCAGACAACATGTGGAGTTCAGCCTGGGATCATCCTATAGTCAGGAGAGAGTTTCATGAATATTTTGTGATGTTAGGATGGTGTCTTCTCTCCTCACAGGGTGGTCAGCAGCAGATCTTTTGCCGCTTTCTGTCTATTAATACTCACAGACACGAACACTCGAGCATCGCTTCAGTCCCAGTTTACTGACAAGCTGCCAACAGTCAGTCTGAGGATCAGTGGAGCTCATAAGTGTATGAAAATAGCATGTTAGCATCAGCTGGTATCACCATTATAAACCATCAAAGAGGGAGCCAGTCCCTCTGTTTATTAGTGCTCATCTTCATGAGGCTCGACACGTGAGCAGGTGATGTTCAGAATATGAAGTGAAAGTGAAGTGCCGCCCTGGATTCAGACTTTTGTGTTTTATTTCACTTGATTCGTCACCCGAAGAGTCGAGCTCTCCTCGCTCCGTGTCATTTCTCATATCATCTGTATGAAGCAGGACTTTGTCGGGGTGGCTGAGGTCTGGATACTGTTAAACCTCCACAATGAATACTCTCCTGTGTCACTGTCACTGTGACATAACGGCAGAGAAAGGAGGAAGAAGAATACTTCACACACCACCAAATTGAAATGTTCCTCGTTCAGAAGAACTCATGGACAGATAGCTAACCGCTAATTAACTGCTGCTAACTGAATCTGCCGTTAGCAGGCAACAGAACCGGGCTCAGCAGCCGGACTGGACAGTACAGTTACAGTAGCAGGAGAGCTAAAGCTAATATAAAAAAGCTAAAACAGCTAACACTGAGGATGCAGTTGGTTTGGAGCTAGTGCTAATGTAGCTAACTGCTAACATAAGTTAATACTAGCTAGTTTTGGGCTAACATAAAAAAGGCTAACATAACTGCTCACATAACTTAAAGCTCGCCAGTTTTAAGATATAGCTAATGTAGCCAACTTCTATCTTTAGTTATCTTAGTTAGCTTGGATGTAAAGCTAACTTTAGCTTATGAACTTAATTATGTTACATTAATTACATTTTTTGTCCTAGTCAACTCACTGCTAACATTAGCTCACTGCTAAGATTAGCTACCATTACTTGATATAAAGATTGCTAAGGAGTGAAGCGCTAACTGTGGTTAGCTCGGTCAGCCATGTAGCTAACTGAACTGACTCAGCCCGGGATGCCAGGAGCCAAACCCGGCAAGAAAACCACCTCGGTAGGCTGCTGTACTCACTGTTAGACTGGACACTGCTGGTTCAGAGGTTCTGTTGCTGTATTCACTGTTAGACTGGACACTGCTGGTTCAGAGGTTCTGTTGCTGTACTCACTGTTAGACTGGACACTGCTGGTTCAGAGGTTCTGTTGCTGTGTTCACTGTTAGACTGGACACTGCTGGTTCAGAGGTTCTGTTGCTGTGTTCACTGTTAGACTGGACACTGCTGGTTCAGAGGTTCTGTTGCTGTGTTCACTGTTAGACTGGACACTGCTGGTTCAGAGGTTGTGTTCGGTCACTGGAAGGTAGACACTAGCTAATAGCACTAGCTTGTACACTTTGTCTAGCTGACTTCTCTTCCCTCTTTGGTCACTTTAAACACAGTGACTGTATTTATATTTAATGTTTTGGACTATCACGACCACACATGCCACGTTGCCTCCTTCCTCTGTTGCTTTTCCTCCAACACAAAGTTAGCAGCGCTAAAACACTTAGAGAGAGAGAGGGGGACTGCGAGGGGGAGATAAGGAGGACGAAAGGAGAGGAGGAGGTGGAAGAGGAAGTGGAGGAGACAGACGGGCGTGAAGGGAAGAGCAGAGAGACTCGTCTTGTTAAGCACATCACACTGTTTTCTCAACAACAACTGTTCCACCATCTGCACACTCGCTTCTCCTTCTTCATCCCTCCATCGCCTCCCCTACGCCTCCTCCTGTTGTCTCACCTCGTTTCCTGTCTGCTCCTCTTTTTTTCTGTGTTCGTGCATGTTCTAAACTTTTTTTAAAGGTCTAATCTCGTTGTCTTGTTCCGAGATGTGAGCTCATGAGGTCGAGACCCGGAGAGACGAGTTTGTATTAGCATATCGGCTAACTTCACGAGTGAAAAAACAAACAGGTGGTTCACAAAGCGACATACGGCTGCACCGAAAATAACTTTAATATTCAACATGTTCTCACTTCAGACTCGTCAGAAATGGCAGCTTGGTTTGTGTCTTACACTTTAAACTAGGAAGCTGAATTCCCCTCGAGCTTCTCTGCTGAGTTCAGCAGCTAACGTGATCCATGATACTAACTTATGTACTGACCAGCTCCTGTTCTGGCACGACACACACCACCCCCGCCTTCTTCCATGTGGTCTAAAACGTCTGTGGTACAAACGCTAACACTCCCCCGGTGCTCTGAGCTCACAGTCCGCACACACCACACCTCCATCTGGAGCCTGTACAAATTGTGTGTGTGCGTGTGTGTGTGTGTGTGTGTGTGGCGTCTCTTCAAACACAGATGAAGGTGGTCAGGTGTTTGGACTGACTGGTTCCTCTCTGCAGGGGGACCAGCAGATCACAGTCCCTCCTGTCCGACTGTCTGCAGGCGGGCAGGACGGAGGACGGACGCTTTGTGTCCTGGTGTCAGACCCGGCGGGACGGGCCGGCTGCTGCGGAACCTCTCTTCATCCTCCATGCAGCTGGTCGGCGCTGTGGGCGGTCTTTGTGTTCAGGATCACTGGTTCCATCATTCAGCCTGCTGCTGAGAAAAAATGACCACAAGCTCCTTTTCTGATCAAACTGTGAATGCAACAACAAGACTACAAAGAACCGCCATCAGAACCCGGCTGGGACCGCTTATCTGAGCCTCTTACAGCTGTGTGTTGCATTGTGGGAAGGTGTTCGTGATCACAAGAGGCATTTAAAACCAGATTACTGTCATCCTGTTCCTAATATGAATGTATAACTAATTCAGCATTACATTGTAAATATGCTGCGTGCTTCATTTGTTTCTCTTTTGTCTGTTTTTACGACCAGCAGTTTGCACACAGTGTTTTATTTTGAAAATCCACCGGCTTCTCTATGCTGTTTCTGCGTCTGGCTTCCTGTCAGCTCGAGGTGCTCTGTGTCGACTGACGTGGGCTGCTCGCGGCGTCCGTCTTAAATAGAACAGGCGCGTTGAATTTAAACGGTCACTGCGGCGACCGTGGTACTCGATCGAGTCTGTAGTCCTCAAGACTCAGGACCGGCAGAAGACGAACATTGTTGCACTATATGCAGTGTGTATATGCAGTGTGTATATGCAGTGTGTATATGAATCCACGAGTTTGTGCAAATAGAGACAAAATAATGAAAATGACTTGGGGAGTGTGCGCTTGTGTGAGCTATGAACGCTTCAACAGTCAGTACAGACGACCTGAGTGCAGCACTATGTCTGCAAAGCCAATTTGTTACTTTCCTCCCCTAAACACACACACGCACATACACACACACACACACGTACACACTCCCTACAGCTTCAATTTGTTCTTATTTGTGCTCGGAGATGAGAAGGCGGGCGGAGCGATACGGATGGATGGACGGCGGCGTGGACGGAGAGTGAAGGAGCGTGCTGACGGTGAAGTGTGTGTACATTATTCATGCGGGAATAAATGTTTCGTCGTAACCGTGGTGACATCACCATCCATCAGCCTCCTCCTCCTCCTCCTCGTCCTCTCGCTATCGGCGCCGGCGATGCTATGCATCAGCGTCTTCCTCTCTTGCCTCCATCATGGTGACCGTCCATCCTTCTTCTTCATTTAAACTTCTCTCTCTCTCTCTCTCTCTCTGTCTCTCTTTCTGTGTGTGTGTGTGTGTGTGTGTGTGTGTCAGTGGGCGTAGCCTCTCACCTGCCTCACTACCTGTGTCTCATCTACCAATCAACCTCCCAATGCATAAAGACAGGCTCCACCTCTCAGACTCTGACAGAGCATTCAGCCTCCCATGTGTACAGCTAATGCTAATGCTAATGTTTGTCGTAAAACTACAAAATTCAGAAGAAGGACTACAAAATGTGCATCTGAGACATTTCTCCCCGTAAGCTGGGTTAGTTGATGTTAGCTAATGTTAGCTGCTGTTAGCTCAGTTTGTTACCTAATGTTAGCTCAGTGTGTTAGCTGATGTTAGCTTAGTCTATTAGCTGATTTTAGCTCAGTGTGTTAGCTGCTGTTAGCAGCTGTTAGCTCAGTGTGTTAGCTGCTGTTAGTGGCTGTTAGCTCAGCGTGTTTGCCACTGTTAGCTAATCTTACTTCAGTTTTGTCATGTGACTTCATATGACGTTAACGCATGTTCAGCACACAGTGATCGTGAAACCTTTATTCAAAGACTTGAAAAGTAGAATTCCAAACTAAATGGAATGACGGTGAGTGTTTGTGGGCGGTGGAGGTACCAGCAGGCGGTGGAGGTGCCGTCGTAGCTCTCTAATGAGCGTCTGTGGGGAAGATGCTTTTTAAGGATGCATGAGATTTTTCAGCTCCACTGCCACCTTGTTAAACTGAACAGTCCCACAGGGCTGCAATCCATTCCTTTCATCCCACAACCCCCCGACACACATCCACCTCTCTGTACAGTGAGGCCGAGCCTCCTCCGGATGATTCAATGACACTCAGTGTGGAGCATGAAGCTCCTCCAGTGTCTGCTCTGCCTATGTGCTGTTAGCACTGAGTGTCATGTTTGTTTGCAGTATGGTGGAAACATATGAGAGCGTGAGCGTGGCCACGTTCACCGCTGAGATCAACAGAAGGCCCGCTGCACGTCCTCAAGTAAATATATAATATATATGTATATATAGATAGGTATAATATATATCTGAAGGAAACTGTGATGTGAACGCAGCCTGTGTGATGACAATGATGATGATATGATATATTTAATGTTATTTTATTATTTTACACACTGTTTGTTGGTGAAATGAGTCTGACTGAGAACTAACAAGTTTATCAGTTAGCTAATGTTAGCTCTGTTTGGTAGCTAATGTTAGCTCAGTTTGTTAGCTAATGTTAGCTCTGTTTGGTAGCTAATGTTAGCTCAGTTTGTTAGCTAATGTTAGCTCAGTTTGTTAGCTAATGTTAGCTCCGTTTGGTAGCTAATGTTAGCTCAGTTTGTTATCTAATTTTAGCTCGGTTTGTTAGCTAATGTTAGCTCTGTTTGGTAGCTAATGTTAGCTCTGTTCATTAGCTAATGTTGGCTCAGTTTGTTAGCTGATGTTAGCTCAGTTTGTTAGCTGATGTTAGCTCAGTTTGTTATCTAATGTTAGCTCTGTTTGTTAGCTAATGTTGGCTCAGTTTGTTATCTAATGTTAGCTCTGTTTGTTAGCTTATGTTGGCTCAGTTTGTTAGCTAATGTTACCTCAGTTTGTTATCTAATGTTAGCTCAGTTTGTTATCTAATGTTAGCTCAGTTTGTTAGCTAATGTTACCTCAGTTTGTTATCTAATGTTAGCTCTGTTTGTTAGCTAATGTTGGCTCAGTATGTTAGCTGATGTTAGCTCAGTTTGTTATCTAATGTTGGCTCAGTTTGTTAGCTAATGTTACCTCAGTTTGTTATCTAATGTTAGCTCAGTTTGTTATCTAATGTTAGCTCAGTTTGTTAGCTAATGTTACCTCAGTTTGTTATCTAATGTTAGCTCTGTTTGTTAGCTAATGTTGGCTCAGTTTGTTAGCTGATGTTAGCTCAGTTTGTTATCTAATGTTGGCTCAGTTTGTTAGCTAATGTTACCTCAGTTTGTTATCTAATGTTAGCTCTGTTTGTTAGCTAATGTTGGCTCAGTATGTTAGCTGATGTTACCACAGACGTTTTGTAGTTTTCTGTTATTTTGAAGTACCATTTGTTTGTTTAGCGTGTCTGCGCTCTGTATCCTGTCTGTCTAAACAGTGTAAGCATGTAGCTGAATGCTACAGTGTTTTTTCCACAGCACCTGTCATGACGAGTGCGATGCCTTCATGTCACACAGAGCGTGTAGGAGTTCTCGAACACGAGGCGGTTTCATTGAACATTCAAACATTAAAAACGATGAAGCAGAAGTCTGTGTGACGCTGAGCTCAAGAGAATTACACTTCAAATACATTTGATTTTCAGTGTGTTCTGCATTACATGTGTAAGAAGATTTAAGTCTTTGTAATCTACTTATTCATGGACAACTATACAATACATGAGTGGGATGGAAATCAAGTCTCTGATGGAGCTGAGGGATGATAGACGAGTTTCCTCTGAGCAGACAGTAATTAGAGGTAACGGGAGGGTGAGGTGTGGTGGAGCAGGGTGGAGGTCGGCTTCAGTAGATTAGTTTTCAGTGTCTGATGGAAGATGAGGTGTAGCTCTGACAGAGAGGTCATTTTAACTCATCAGAGCTGACAGAGTCTGGATGAAAGTCAGGCTGAGGAAGAGTGCTGCTGACTGCAGGTCTGGACGTTCAGCAGGTGTACAGGCTGGACCACGAGGTTCTTCTTCTACTAAACCGCTGAACAAAGGCAACATTTTAACAGAAACCAGCATGGACTACTTCTGTGTCCACAAATTCTCCATTATTTGTCAGTACATGA
Source organism: Miichthys miiuy (assembly GCA_036365135.1). Lineage (NCBI taxonomy): Eukaryota > Metazoa > Chordata > Actinopteri > Sciaenidae > Miichthys > Miichthys miiuy. The sequence goes on along the minus strand of CM071607.1, from coordinate 1,997,140 downwards.
AGCTTTTTCTGTCTGTTTGTCCCAGCATGTTAGCTACTGCTGTAAACGCTTAGAAATTAAGTGTTTGGTCTCAGTTTGTTTGTGGCTCTTAGCTAATGTTAGCTCAGTTTGTTAGATGGTGTTAGTAATGTTAGCTCAGTTTGTTAGCTGCTGTTAGTAATGTTAGCTCAGTTTGTTAGCTGCTGTTAGTAATGTTAGCTCAGTTTGTTAGCTGCTGTTAGTAATGTTAGCTCAGTTTGTTAGCTGATGTTAGCTAATGTTAGCTCAGTTTGTTAGTGGCTGTTAGCTAATGTTAGCTCAGTTTGTTAGCTAATGTTAGCTCAGTTTGTTAGCTAATGTTAGCTCGGTTTGTTATCTAATATTGGCTCTGTTTCTTAGCTAATGTTGGCTCAGTTTGTTAGTGGTTGTTAGTAATGTTAGCTCAGTTTGTTAGTGGTTGGTAGCTAATCTTAAGTTTGTTAGCTGATGTTAGCTAATGTTAGCTCAGTTTCTTAGTGGTCATTAGCTAATCTTAAGTTTGTTAGCTGATGCTAGCTCAGTTTGTTAGCTGCTGTTAGTAAATGTTAGCTCAGTTAGTTAGTGGTTGTTAGCTAATCTTAAGTTTGTTAGCTGATGTTAGCTCAGTTTGTTAGCTGGGCTGTCACAGGCGTGGTGGAAAATGATATACATATACTGGGTCTTTATTGGGAGCAGGTGCAGGTGTGTCGACAGGTGATTGGTCAGATGATGAGTCAGTCTGGGCCTGAAATGACAGGACGGGTCAGTACAGCTCGATTCCTAATCACATTTTGAACATAAAGCTCTAAAATAAAAGTTATTATTGTGAGTTTATCTGTTCAGTAATTATGATGACACTGCATCAGGCGGTCAGACAGTTTGTGTGACTTACAGAGAAGCTAACGTTCCTCAGGCCTGCAGGTGAGGCCTTACATACCTGCAGCCGGAGTTATTATCTGCAGTCGATGTTTGCTGTTGATGGTTTGAGGCACATTTATTCTTCCTCCACGTTACAAACTGTGCTTACAGGCCGAGGTACGATGATCCGCTCTGAGGACAGATATTTAGGGAAATGGAGCTCGCTGCTTCTTAAAGCTGATCCATTGCCGACCACGCAACCCGAGGCAACGTTACATCGTCTACAAAGAGACGTGTAGGAAGGTTCGGGAAGGAAAATCGATGCCTCAAACATACTGCACCACCAACTGCAAGATCTATACAGAGAAAATATTGCTGCCAGTACGACAGCAGGGCAACATTACGCCGTGAAACAGCCCGAGGAGAAAAAAATAGAGCCATAAAGCGGAGCTGGACGATGTCACGGCCATGAAACATTCATTAACAGCCGGTCCTTTCACAGCGGGTCGCCGCACTGGTCATTCATCCTGTGTGGAGTGTGTGGGAGGAAAGATGGAGGGAGGGATGGAGGTGGCAAGAGTTGATCAATTCTACAATGAGGAGAGAAGTGATGGAGGCATATGGAAGAAAGGAAGGAAGGAAGGAAGGAAGGAAGGAAGGAAGGAAGGAAGGACGGAAGGAAGCATGTGACTGGAAAACTAAATGATGGAGGAGCTGTAGAAGAGCTCGGCAGGAGAATGGATGGATGGATGAGAGCAGCTAACAAACTGCGCAGCTAACAAACTGTAACAGCAGCTAACACTGTATAATAATGGAATGGTGCAGGACGAGGCTGAGCAGCTAACAATGACATGGCGTGTTCCATGTCATAAGGCTGGAGAAGAAGAAATGTTCCTTCTTAGCAAACTGAGCTAACAGCAGCTAACAAACTGAGCTAACAGCAGCTAACAAACTGAGCTAACAGCAGCTAACAAACTGAACTGACAGCAGCTAACAAACTTTAGCTTCATTCGAACTGCTAATATGTTTATTTATCAGTGTTATGCTGCTGAAAGTAACTGTTGCATGATGGGAAATAAAACAGGCAGATTTTCGATGGAGAACAGAAAAAGGTGAACGAGGCGAGGGGTGTTTACGCGGAGAGACACAGAAGAAGAAGAGCTGCAGAGAGGCTGCTCTCTCATGCATTACATCTTTTTTTCATTTCTTTGAAAAAGGTGTGAGGAGAGGCGAGGTATGAAGTGTGTGTGTGTGTGTTTTGAATAGGATGGATACTGCAAGGAGAGGTAATGAGGAATGAGAGGAGATGAAGTGTGTGTTTGTCTTGTTTTGAGGAAGATGAGAGGATGTGGAGTGTAAAGAGACGTATGGAGGGTGTGTGACGCTGAGTGTGTGTGTTTTCAGTGTGAGTGTGTGTGTTTTGAGTGTATGAGAGGAAGATGAAGAAGGGGATAAAAGTGTGAGTGTGTGTGTTCTTGTAGTCGGCCATGGTGGGCGACACACACTATAACTTTGATGGAGGGAGTGTGTTGTTATATGTATGGAAATGTGATGAGACGTTCGCAGCAGATCCTTTAAAGGTCCAGTGTGTTGGATTTAGTGACACCTAGTGGCCATCTCCTACCAAGCATATAGGAAAAAGAAGAATGGACAGAGCCATGTTGGATGTACTGCTTCCTCCATGTCCTTGGATTGTGGTGCTCTGGATGTTCTAAGCCATCTGTAACGGCACATACCTGTCAATCAAGCTGTCACGCTGATAATTATGCACAGCTTCAAGCCTTAATATCATCTGAACGCCAATAAATAGTCCTAAAACTTGGACACACTTTAAGTCCTGGAAGTTTCAAGGTGGGACCTCCACGGATCGGACTTGTTTGTCCGGCACATCCCACAGATGATCGATTGGATTGAGATCTGGAGAATCTGGAGGCCGAGTCATCAGCTTGAACTCGTCATTGTGTTCCTCAAACCTTTCCTGAACCATGTTTTCTTTGAAAGAGTCAGCTGCAATCAGGGAATACCGTTTCCGTGAAAGGTCCGCACAAGAGCAAATACTGTTTCATCAAAGGGTGTACATGGTCTGCAACGATGAAGGTAGGTGGTATGTGTCAAAGTAACATTTGCGTGAATGGCAGGACCTGAGGTTTCCCAGTAGAACATCAACCAAAGCATCAAGCGGCCTTCAGCGGCTCGCCTTCTTCCCATAGTGCATCCTGGTTCCATGTGTTCTCTAGGGAAGCGAGGCCACCAGACCACCAGCTTCCATGCTAACTCGCCCGTGTTGTTTACACGTTGTTTACACAAACCAGGCTTCGCTCGCCACCCCTGAACCTGACGCCAGTCCTTGGACCACTTTGGATTGGTACTGAGCCCACGCTTGACAATACAGCTATTCTTCAACCTGGTAGGACAATGTGCTTTAGCCTCATAGTCACTAATGCACACATTACAAAGGTACAAGGTTCACCCATCGAGAGCAATTCCAAGTTCATACACAAGGACACTCGAGCCACTGATCGATCTGTTTTGCACCGGACTACAGATACCAAAGTCCTCACCTCCTCCTCTAAAAAACATCACCGATAACATGTTTCTCATTAGTCTCTGAAAGAAAAATACAAGTTAAATTTCCCAAAGTGCCACAAGAGTCCAAATGAGAACGAGAATCCGAAGACTCGAGCTGTCTGCTGCTGTATTGACAGTAAACTCGACAGCCTCAGCTGGAGGAGCTCTGTTAATTAAGCGGATCCCAACCCAAGGCCACAGACTGGAACATTTGCTACCAGGCTGCAGGAAAAAAGGTATGATTAAAGGTCCCCGTGGAGTTTTCCTGTAAACAAAGTGTGTGCTGCTCATGAAAAATCACCGTGTGCATCCTCATGCTCTAACAAATATTATGAATACACTTATATCATAAAACTGCATCGTTTCCATCCAGCCCCCTGTTACCTTGACACCTTGATTCAGCATCCAGCAGGGCATAAAATCTCTCTGAAGACTTCTCACATTGATAAAACTTAAATTCTCATACTGTACAGAAAGACCGAAAGAATGAGATCGTGGATACAAGTGGCCAAAATGAGCTTCCTCCACCGGGTGGTCGGGCTCAGCCTTAGAGATGGGGTGAGGAGCTCGCAGTAGAGCTGCTGCTCCTTCAGGCGCCTTCCTTTGGAGGTGTTCCAGGCACGTCCAACTGGGAAGAGACCCCAGGGAAGACCCAGAACCTGCTGGAGGGACTACATAGCCCATCTAGCCTGGGAACGCCTCGGGATCCTCCAGGAGGAGTTGGAATGTGTTGCTGGAGAGAAGGACGTCTGAAGTTTCCTGCTTAACCTGCTGCCGCCACGACCCGACTCCGGATAAGAGGAAGAGAACGGATGGATGTTTGCAATTAGCAAAGAAAGAACTATCACTGAATTCCTTCCTGTGGAGTAGTGGAGGTATCAGGGGCGTCTTCTTACTTTGATTTCTTAGCAGATTTATGGATATTTTGTCACGTTGAACAGCCACTTTCAGTATCACGTCTGATTATTCAGATCTGATCCGACCTGAAGGAGTCTGTTTGCTGGCACGAGACTACCGCAACGCCAACTGTTGTCGACTGTGTTGATGAGCATCCAAACCTGCGTGACTTCCTGTTGTCGCACCTGTGGCTTTCACCTTGTGCTGTATCTTTGCCTCACATCCCTCCAACTCCAGTATCACAGTTTGAAAGCCTCTGATGTAAAGTACACATGATGTGTAGGATCCTGTACAGGCTGTTCTGGGCTCGCTTTTCTCTCTGCTTGTCATAGCGTCTTCTTTTACTCATTATTCCTTCTCTTACTCTCTTCCTCTGTGAGCTGTATTTGCTTACTTTGGCTGTTTTTCTCAGTAAAATTGGAGTTTGAGAGAAGAAACGCTGCTTCAACAAAGTTTGTTATGTATGAAGTTTATTATTGGGTTAACTCGGAGCTCTCTGCTACAGCTTAGTCATTGTTACAAAAAAGTGGATTACTTTTTAAACTACTTACTGGATGTCACTGCAGCTTACAAATCTAATTTCTGCACTTTATTCTACATTGCGAGTGCATTTGTCTCCCACTCTGGAGACTTGCATTTTTTAAAAAGTCACGAGCGTTCGAGTTGAGGTGCAGCTGCGAGCGAGTGCTTTCAGATTCTTGGCACATGTGCCCGTTTTTCTGTTGCAGTGTAATTTGCTGGAACTATTATTACAGTAGGGGCGGCAGCACACAGTCTGAGTGCTGAAGGACCTTTTTTGAAACCAGAACATGGACTCACTCCAGGTTAGTTACTGAATACGTACTCATTCAGGAAGTCTTACTAAATCAATACTTCTTTTGCAAAGGCTGCAAAGAAACATTAACAAGGTCACAGAAAGATGATTGAGTCACAGAAACAGCAGTAACCCTGTAACCTGTTCACACAAACACGTTTTACCTCCTCTGTCATGAAGCTGAAGCTTGAACGAGGTTATTTTCTCACATAAACCGCTGAACAACTTATTTCCAGGCGCTTGAGGCCTCCTGCCTGTTTCCTGTTTCCTGTTGCTGGGCTTTGCCTCAGTCTTCCCCTCACCTGCAGCTCCTCAGCCAATCAACCCGCTCAGTATACAACACCTGCCCAGACACCAGACTGATTTATTCTCACCTTCAGCCTCACAGATCTCTGCGTTTTCATGTCCGTTCTCCATGCAGAGTCGTTCATCAGTCACTGTTAGCTTGCTCAGATTTGGCCCCTCAGTTTATGTGCTTCTTTCATGGCTATGTAGTTTAATTATTTCCCTTTTGTCTGTTTTTATGATTTGGAGTCTAAACACTGTGTGTTTTATTTTGAAAATCAACCAGATTCTCTGTTTCTGTGTCTGACTTCCTGTCAGCTGGATCTGCTCTGTGCTGTTTGACACAGTGAACAGTTGAACTTTTCTCCAGAGCGTGGAAAGTTGCTTGTGAAACACGATGTGGCGCTTCTGCCCGAATCACAATCATGTCTACACTGTCAATATGACCGTGTTTTATTAGACAGTGAAACACAGTCTCTTTTCAAAACCTTAATTTATGTCATATTTTTACAGAATATAGTAATTCATATTAGAGACTGATTATTATTTATACGGCATTCATGTGGTATCATCTGTGTGTATCATCCTTTCACCGTAATATTGCAACCACAGCTGACATTTTACTGTAAAAACAACAGTATATAGTATATAAATAGTATAAAGACGAAGTTTTGATAAATTCATAAACTAAAACATCAAAAGCCCCAAAAATATTTCCTTCCAGGATCTTCTGAAACGATGACTCAGTTTCTGTGTTTGGAATTTAAATGTTTTATTAAATATTTTTCATAGTCATATCTGCTCTAGTAAATATTTCAGTCAGTCTCACGCTGTGTCACCGTCCGAGCATCAGAGACTCACCAGTTATTACTGTTGATGCACGACGCAGCCAATCAGCATCCTGTTTGATGACGAGACGTCTCAGCGGGGACGAAAAGTTCTGAGGACGGCGGCGGAGATGGTGACATTCAAACGCCGTCGCCTCAGAAAGCGACCAGCCAAAGCGTGACGGAGACATTTTTGATTCATCTAGCAAAGAGCAGAGTTAAAGAACGATAAGAGAGACACAGATTGTTTTTCATTTGTGTTATTGATGAACTAATCACGCCGCCCAGCCTCTTCACAGCATCGCTTCAAAGCCACAAGTTTGTTCTTTGCTCGTGGAAATCAATCTCCTTCCTTCTCTTCTTCTGTAGACGTCTTCTCTGTTCAGCTGCAGGTGGTTTGTCTCGATCTCTTTATGATCTTCACTCGGGTTTAGGGTTAGGGTTAGCAACATCCCTACAGAGGTCGCTCAGTCCAACACTTTGAGTCCAGACTAAAAATATACATCTAGCAGCAACTGGTGACATTTTGTATGTTCGATAACATTCACGGTCCTCAGAGGAGTCGTAAGTACGTTGGAGATCCTCCAACTTTCAATCTAGGACCACCAGAAGGTTTTTTTAACCTTCTGAAGAGAGCAAAAGAGTCTAATGGTGCTTAATTGTTGTTTTTTCCATTTTTGGTGAGCAGTGAGATGACTCAGCGTTTTCTGCCAAATGTTCAGTGCTGAATTATTTAGACATGTGGAGTCTATTTGCGTAGCTTCAGAGTTTGGAGGGACTGATTTTAAATATAGCGATGCATCGCTTTGTAAATTTTCCTGCATCTTCCCTGATGTTCCTGTCCCTGTATGAAGCCTTTGCTCATGCATACCTGTAATAAGACAATCAGAAACCCCGTTACACGGACAGACAGCCAATAAACAGCCGTTCTCCAGGGCAACATGCTGGAATATCAACGCTGTTTTTGTTGTTTACGTGACATGAACCATGAAATAATTGTCAGTAATTTCTCATTTTTGTTTGTGTTTATTGAACTTTCTGGCAAAATTAATTATTTATTTTGAACTTACTAAATAAAGTTGTGCTTCTTCAAATTACCCCAAACTTACTTTGTAAACTCTGATTGGCTGAAAATATTTCCCCCTAATTCATATGAGCCAATCAACAGTCTGACTAAGTCCACCTGAGCCAATAGTGTTGTACTCTGCTCTTGATGAACATTTCATTAATCACATGCGCAGAGCTCGTTTGTTTTAATGAGACTTTCTTTATTTAATCCAAAAGTTCAATAAACACGAGAGAGAGAGCAGTGCCGCCTTAAAATCAGAGCTACATTCATCATTACAGGAGTGCCGCCTTAAAATTGCAAAGCATCCATCAGCCTATCAGGAGCCGTCTAATGAGCATCAGGCCACTTCATCAGCTTCAACACAATCTGCCCTCTCATTCATCTCCGAGCACGAGGCCTGTCTGTTAACGTCAGCTCTGATAAACACCACACACACACACACACACCTAAACATTTACCAATACAATTCTGGTAACCACAGCGTGTGTGTATACGGTGAAACAAAGTCATATTTCCAAACCTTTATGTATTTTATATTTGAGAGTGATAACTGTCCAGTAAAACACTGTAATATTTAATGCCATATTTAATACCGTTAACACAGGTATAAATCTGGCTTTACTTCAGGAATGGTGCTGCTTCCAGCTCATTTCCAGACCTGATACTACTTTAGTGTGTGTGTGTGTGTGTGTGTGTGTGTGTGTGTGTGTGTGTGTCAGTATCAGTCTTGGTCACATGGGAGATGAGAGGTCGGACAAACCAATGAGATTAATTCTCCTCCCTTCATTTCTCAGACCCTCATGTCTCTCAGGTTCTCTCACACACACACACACACTTCCTTTCTCACACACACACACTTCCTCTCTCACACACACTTCCTCTCACTCTCCCAATTATCCATTAGCCGTCCCTGAGGATCTACAGATGCTGCAGATGAGAAATTGCCCTTGTTGCCAAGTTGCCTGTTAAATATCAGCTGGTATGTCGACTCTTGGCACACACACATAATTGCACAAACACACACCTTGAAACGAAGTGTCCTTAACAAGCCCATCTGCCATGGTAACGCTGGGATTTGATGGTTGAGGTGTAGAATAATGAACATGACGCCGCCTTGTCTTCAACGTCTCGTCCTTCTTTAAGTTTACTCGGCCTATCTCCATGTTTCACAGATTTCACAGAACAGTTCATGCTATGATAGATATAGAAAGCAAAGGTTGGCAGGGATGTCTTCTCCAAAATGGCTGTGAAATCACCTCCAATGGCCGCAGTGACTCTCTGTTGGTCAAAACTTATGGACAGAAACAAGCAATGTGTTTGCAGAGGTTGTATTTTCCCAATCGTGATGCGTTGCGGGACACTGGAAAGGTTGTGTCATGGTTTTGGGGTATTTCCTGTCTTTGTATTTTTCCCGCCTGTTTTCGGTGCCGCCTGTCTTTCTGGACTTTTCTTTGTTGGACCACCGTGAATTGGATTTTTCTTGGATTGTTGGATTCAGTTTGTGTTTCACTTTGGATCCAGAGCCGTCGTTTTGTTTTTGTGTTAACGCTTCGTCTCCACTAAGTGCTTAAAGTTTTGTTCGCTCGACCTGCCCGTCTGGTCGAACTTTCTAGTTTCCAGCGTTATCACACATGTTATTATCCCACATTTCTTTGATGGCAACTTTAAAAAGTTGAGTGAAATCTGTGCAACTTTATTGTTAAAATAATTCATAGTTTGGACAACATACAATTAGTTTACAGAAACTTTGTTTTTAAAACATCACTCATTATCTTCTAATTACAAAGATGATTTTCCATCATGACTTTTTGTAACTACATTATGTGTGAAGACGTGAGGGTGCAGTGGGCAAACCTTTAGCCGGCAAATCAACAAGAAAATGCCAAAAAATGGTACGATCAAATCATCCTGATAGAACAACAGAAACAACAAATATCCCTCTAATGTCCTGTAATGATCATATAATTATCATCTTTGTACCGCCGTAGCTCTTAACCTGCGGGTCACACACCAGGAGTTTGACAGATTACACTGAGATAAACACACATTTCCCCCGTAAATTATAGCAATTATGGCAATTTTCTGGATTTCTCGCAGAAGTGAGATTGCTGGTTTTGGCATCAAAGTCTGTGATCGTTTGAGAGATCAAAGTTTGTGCTGAGGGCTGCGAGTACACATCATTTCAGTTTTTAATTGATGCAGAAGAAGCTGACATGAAGTGACACGTGGAAGAAAAAGCATAATGAGACGTTTTACGGTAAAAATCTGTGAAAAATCATTTTGGTTTTAACGGGCCGCCGTCAGAGACCAGCCATGACAGACAGTGAGTGTTATTGATATTTTTAGTGGTTCCGAACAATGATGTCTTTATGATACAGTACATTCTACATCTATGTCATTTAGCAGATGCTGTTGTCCAAAAAACAGTGTGACGAGGACATGTTAGTGCAGCAATAAGTACAGCTGTAGAGGTGGATAGATGTATCATGTCCAGTTGTTGGTAGTGTTGTAGAGGAGGTCCTCTCTGAAGAGCTGGAGGTCTTCAGGAGGTTTGTGAAGGTAGAGAGGGACGTATGGGCTGAAATATGTGCCACCAGAAACTGAATTTGAATCACATAATTTGAATTCGTGTGTGTGTTTGTGTGTGTGTGCCATGGCAGTTGCCGGTGTCTGGGGCAGTTACCACTGCCCTGCCAGGGCAACTGCTGCTGTTATGGGCATTTGTTTTAGTTTTTATTCTATAAAACAGTCGTCAGAGTTGCATTAGACTCGCTGGCATTTCCGCTACGTGATTTCTGCATTCATTTGCGAGGTTTTCTTAATTAATATCTCTCTCTCTGTGGCTACTGCTGCTTTGATCACCTGTTTTTATTTTTTATTTTATAAAACAGTGTGACAGAGTGACACTCATAAAACAGAGTGTCGTCTGCATAGCAGCGATGTGAGACACATTGCAAGTGGATAATCTGACCCAGAGAGGTGGTGTAAATAACGAAGAGAAGGCCCTGTGGTGAGGTGATTGATGTGGACAACCGTCCAAGAGAGGTGGGATTCAAACCAGGAAAGAATCGAACCAGAGACGCCACGTTAGAGAGTATTCAGACTGTAATCTGTGACGTCACCGAGAGACATCAGTGACTGACTTTAACACTGCTACAGAGGTGATACGATGAATAGATATTTAATGTTGTAGTTAAATGTATGAGTAATGGATTTGTACTTGAATATTACATAACATACTTTAGTACAGGACACAGGTCTGAACCTTCAGTTCAAGTACAATTATACTACAGCAGAATTATGAGTCTCACTTCAACCCAGAGTAGTAATAATATTCTAGTGAGTAAGTTTGGTTTCAAGTGTGTGTGGGGGAGGCTTAATGTATCACGATTGTAATTATTTACTACAAAGACCTTCACTGTCTTGTTCTTGACTGATGTCCGCTTCTACTTTTTTAGGGCAAAACGAACTGTAAATAAAAATATCACCAGAAAAATGAAGCTGTCTCTTTCAGCCCTGAGTACTGTCTGCAGGTGTCATAAAGCCACAATAACAGTTTGCCATTGAAGTAGGGCAGCATGTACAGCCCGAGAGGCGAAAAACCCCGATGAATGGGACACGTCTACTCCATCCCCAGTGGAAATTATGCCCTTGCTAGTAAGCGTTGGTGTGGTGATTTAATAATAATAATAATAAAACATTTTATTTATCCTTAGTATTCAAGGACACTTTACAAGGTAAATCCATCAAAACACACAAGTTAAACTTTAAAAGCTGTATTTTTGTTTGAGCTGGGAGAGATGACAGACGAGGAGAGACGAGCCGCCCACAGTACTATTGTACCGGCCAATTTGTTGCGTCAAGGTGTAGACTGAGAGACAAATACTTGGATGAGATGGAGTCATTTACAGGACACATCTGAACTTCAAGTCAAAGTTTGCTCTGCTTACATCTAATTATCCAGCCCCAATGTTGACCTGTCTTCATGGTCCATCTCATCTCATGCCTGAGCCAAAATAACACCAGACAGCAACACCACGAATACTTTACAGAGGAACATTCATTCATTTCTGAGGTAAAATAATACTTTGAGACAAGCTGACAGCCCAAAGTACAGTACAGTCTGTCTGCAGTCACTTGTGTTTAATTTCTCCAGCATCCCCTGGGAATGCATCCTGAGGCAATCAAGTCCAAGTGCAAAACAACAATGATGATGATGGTGATGATGGTGATGATGGTGATGATGGGAGGCCCAGCAGAGCTGCTGACGGATGTCTAATGAGAGCAGTTCTCAGGTGGTTCATCTGTTGGACATCAGCCTTAAAGTCAGTGTTTTATAAAAGAATCTTTACACATAGTTTGTGTGAAGATTTAGCAGCTTAGAAAAATCAGGGGATAAAAATGTGGGGACCATTTCGAATCTTCTTCAACAGCAGCAGAGACTAGCAGATTGTCGAACTGGTCCAATGGTTTCTGAACTTTCTGGAGGTTTTTATAATAATAACTGTATGACAGTTATCCAAGTAAAATGTATTGATAATAGATTTCTTGTGGTCTGCAGGGTCAGGGGCTTCGACCTGCCTAATCCGAAGAAGAAGAAGAAGAAGAAGAAGAAGAAGAAGAAGAAGAAGAAGAAGAAGAAAGTCTGAAAACCATCCACTGTGTCGACTTCAGGTGGATTTCCAGCCAATCGCCAACATTATTAAATCTTGGTACAAGACACTGATTATATTTACTTCTTATATAGACATTTGCTACTGAATAACAAGGCCTTTTTCAACATTGATGCAATTTGGTCGGTGCCATAAAAGTATCAAATTCTGTACCCAGCCTCGATGTTACTTCCTGTTTTCATCTGATCAGCTGGACTCTGTCGTGTTAAGTTGTAAGTAAACACAGTATACACTTAAAAATACTGCAGTGTGTAGGATTTAGTGGCACTTGGCAGTGAAGTTGCAGATTGCCGTCAAACACACATTAATTATTTACATTTATCTAGAGCAGTGTTTGGTTTGTCTGCTCTGGGCTACTGTAGAAAATGGCAGTTCAACATGGCGGACTCGGTGGAAGAGGACCCGCTGTTACTGTAGATATAAAGGGCTCGTTATAAACACTGACAGATCTTACAGACTGGACCTTAACGAGTTGTCTGAGGCGTATAAAAACATTTAAACTTTGTAATGAGGATAGTGGGGAGAAACACACTGAAGAGCCAATTAAACAAATTATTGCTGCGATGTTTCCAAAATGTTACAACAATCTAGAATATATAAACTGTTCCAAAGACTCAAAGACAGTGATACACGAAGAGATAAAAAACAAGTTCAAGAGTTCAGACTCAGTGTTGACTCATGCGATGACTAAAGGCTTGTTAAACAGGGACTTTGTTCCACCTCTGCTGGTTTCTGTTGTCGATGTGATGAATCATGGAGCATTATGAGCAGACTCAACAGGAAGGTCTTTTAAATGTGGCTTTGACGACCTCACACTGCTGATAAAAGTTTATTCTTCTTCTTCTGTGTCATTTTCCCTCTAACTTCGTTGTACAAACACAAAAAATATGACGGCCACAAATTTCACTCCACGGACTTTTAACTGACGAGCATGAACTGAAGAATTCATGCTGTTCGCTCAGATGAAACTGCTGAGACTGTCGGACTCATAGTTTTGGCTTAAATAGCTCAGATGCGTCAGGATCTGCCCGGTTTACTGCCATGTTAACTGCAGGCAGACATTTCTGGATGAAAGCAGGCAGACTAGTCTTTTTAACTCACTCTGGAGTCACATTTTTTAACTTTAGCCACACAAATCTGACACGTGGACCTTCAGGAAAATCTGAGGATGCTTAAAATCTTCTCCGTTCATTGATACGACCGACGGTTTGGAAATTGTGGCCGCTTGTTCAAGGCTTTCTCTCTCTCAGCAGTGTGAACTGACACAACTGTTCTCTGCTCTGATTGGTCGACTGAACTGCAGCTGTTGCCGGGCGGAAAACATAAAGAATCCTTGATAAAATTTTCTAGTTTTGCTTCATCATATCATAAAATCATCCATTTGTTGTGACGCTGCTGCTGCGTTCTTCATGTTCCTGTTGTGACCGATGTTGCTCTGCCTTCAGACGACTAATTAACGAGAAGAGAAGGTGATAACGGAGGAGAGAGAGAGAGGAGTGTGAGGGGACGAGCGAGTGTTACTGCTACTAATGAGCTATGACATGCTGCAGCTACATCACTGTGTCTGTTCGTGTGTGTGTGTTTGTTGCAACAGATGACCTATTCGATTAAAAGCCAAAGCGAAGGGACAGTAGACCACACACACACACACACACACACACACACACAGTGAGGCAGGTTGGCAGCAGTACAGAGAGGGTTGAGGATCAGTGTTTGATCCACACTGACCTTTAGTTTGGCTCCAAGTCGCCTCTCCTCTCCTGATAATCCCTCGTCTCTTCTCTGTCTAATATCCTCGAGCATCCTGTTTCTCTGTCTGTCGTGTAAAGTGATTTAATTCATCTTCATGTAAAGAAAACACACACGTGTACACAGGAGTTGTATGCAATGTAGCGTAACCTCTGAACCAGCAGTGTCCAGTCTAACAGTGAACACAGTAACAGAACCTCTGAACCAGCAGTGTCCAGTCTAACAGTGAACACAGCAACAGAACCTCTGAACCAGCAGTGTCCAGTCTAACAGTGAACACAGCAACAGAAGCTCTGAACCAGCAGTGTCCAGTCTAACAGTGAACACAGCAACAGAACCTCTGAACCAGCAGTGTCCAGTCTAACAGTGAACACAGCAACAGAACCTCTGAACCAGCAGTGTCCAGTCTAACAGTGAGTACAGCAACAGAACCTCTGAACCAGCAGTGTCCAGTCTAACAGTGAACACAGCAACAGAACCTCTGAACCAGCAGTGTCCAGTCTAACAGTGAATACAGCAACAGAACCTCTGAACCAGCAGTGTCCAGTCCAACAGTGAACACAGCAGCCTACTGAGGTGGTTTTCTTGCCGGGTTTGGCTCCTGGCATCCTGGGCTGAGTCAGTTCTCAAAGGCTGTTCTTGAAACCCGGTCCGGTCCGGCTGCTGAGCCCGGTTCTGTTGCCTGCTAATGGCAGATTCAGTTAGCAGCAGTTAATTGGCGGTTAGCTACATTAGAAAGTGGAAAACAGCTCATAGACTCATAGACTGTATAAAAAATTAGCATAACGTTACACTAAACGTAAAGCTCAAAGTTTAACGGAGAGGTGACTGAAAACCTGCATTTATGTAAATGTGCAATTACATATCCACATCCTGTGTGTCACAGTAGGAGTCATGTTGGTAGTGAGAAGCTTCTCAGGTGTCCACAACTTTACATTCGAAGCTGCTTCAAAGCTAAACTGCAGGCGGCCTCCAGAGTCTTTGTACTTAACGATATTACACCAGTAATTGATAATTAGGTCCCTGGACTGTTTCTTCAGTGAAGATCTCAGGAGACATTTTCAACTCATTTTCACCTGTCAAGAATTTATTTCCCCCGAGGCAGCGACACATGGTGCACGAGCTGCCAGAGAGTGGAATAAAGTGAGCTTCATGAACTCTTTCAACGCTGACTAACTGTAGACAGACATGAAGAGCAACATTAGGGCTGCTAACATCTCATGATGCAATGCTCCCTTAATATAATGAAATGCAGGCTCGGTCGTCTTTTCCTGGTGTAAATGTGTCGTTTTAATAGTGTGTTTTTCTTTTTATCGGCCTGAATGAGAGAATGACATGAAGGCTTTGTATCAGAGGAGCATCTCATCGCCGCAGTCTGTAGTTTGTTTGTCGTCGTCGTGTTTGTGCGCGCAGCCTCTGCTCATCTCTCAGGGTGCTCGGTCTAAATCCAGAGATCAGCCGTCAGCTCTGTCTGTCACGATGCCCCCGGCTCCGTCACTCGAACTCTGCTGCGTCACTGTAGCCCCAGGAGACCTGCTACATGACATCAGCGGTGCAGGTGGCTGCTAGAGGCGCCGTCCATCCGTCCATCCGTCCGTCCATCTGTCCATCCATCCATCCGTCCATCCATAGGGGTGCCCAATGCACCAAACCAATGTTAAAGCAGCTCATCTGATTGGGCCCAAGAGTGTATTTTGTTAATGTGTTTGTTGGCTTTATCTGAGTTGGCCTGCTGCTGTAAATCCTGTTGAGATGCATGTGAATGTATGTCTTAGTTAATATGTTAATAACTCCATGAATGAACAGTCTATACTTAGTGTAGCAGCAGAGAGTTTCCAGCTTAATTTAGCTTGATCAGCTCGAGTTAACAGTTTTTAGGTGTTTGGGGGATGAACTGCACGGGCCATCCACCGCCTGCCTCCAGAAACCAGGCATACATTTTTATTGATCCCATTAATCCCATTTGGTTATTGATTATATTGTATGTATAGAAACTAGCGTGCATCATCTTCTCAACATGTGTTGTGCATGAATGTTCTTTGTGTTTATAGGCTATAACACGGCGTGCTAGGTGCTATTACTGGCTGTATTTCACCATCAGCACCTTTGTTATTAATATAATGTAACACCCAGTGGTCACATCAGCCTCTTCTGCCCTCAGATGCACTTTTGAAATATTTGAATCCCCACCCGTGCAAACCCTGAACCACCTGCAGACAACCTCTCCACCTTCTCCACCTTCCAGCAATGCAGCAGCAATAATGACAACAATTATTGGAGGCAATAAATCAGTCTTTAGCTGGAGTGAATGTGGCTCTGAGGGGTCCACAGGCATGAAACCGTCCAGACAATGGCAGTCTTGTCAAAGAGGTGGTGCTCATGGCCAAATGTGATCCTGTAATCCAGCAGCATGTTGGCGGGTGGGAGCTGGGAAAAAGAATCAACTCCATCGGCATAAAAAATACTAGAAGAGATGAAAAGATCAAAGTTTTTCTTTATTATTTGAGACTGCACTCTGATCTGAGTCATAAAGAGCTCTGCCACTGTCAAGATTGTGTTACTAGAG
The DNA here is from genome assembly GCA_036365135.1 of Miichthys miiuy. Lineage (NCBI taxonomy): Eukaryota > Metazoa > Chordata > Actinopteri > Sciaenidae > Miichthys > Miichthys miiuy. Next base: position 1,980,837 of record CM071607.1, on the reverse strand, counting down.
GACACAACACAAATTAAAGAACATTTTGTGGCCTTTCTCGTGGCAAAGGAGTCAACAGAGGGAAGTTTATCATCCTCAAAAGGCCGGAGAGCTTCACATGCGTCCTCTGTGGTGCCAATGCTTTAAATCTGATGTTAGCTCCCTCCATCAGCTACTTAGAATATTTAATCAAATGATTCAAACTCTTTTCAGCATGCCACCATAGATGAGATATCCTCCTGAAACCACCCATAAACCATGGTCAGAGGCCGGGTAGGTGAACGGAGGTTTGAACGGAGATGGACTGGAAAATCGAGAGCTTTGTCTTCAGGCTCAGCTCACTCTGAACCACAACAGTCCGGTACAACGTCCGCAAGACCCCGAGATACTTGAAGACTTTCGGATGCAAACAGAACACCTTTCTTTGTTTAACCCATCCATCCACCCCCGACCTTCCTGAGGTGCCATTTATCCATAGAATGACACTGGAGGTGAAAGTTTGGAAAGGATATTGGATCCTATCATATTTCATAACTGCACAGTCATATGACATCCTCAGCTAGATGCAGGAATCCAGTGCAGTCACTAGACTCCTCCACCTGCTTCAGAAACACTGGGTTATCTGGTGTGCTGTACTCCACAAAGAGCCAGTTTGAATGAGCCTTTTCATTGATGCACTTTGAACAATGGAACCCACATTTTTTGATGTGTTCGTGGATCCAGCCTTCTCTTCACTTGATGAGAGATTTCAGCTCCTGCAGGAGGTGAATGACACATTCGAAGTGCTCCTCAACTTCCACAACATGTCAAAGGAAGAGCGCTGTCAAACCCTGACACTGCTCTAACCCATGATGGACAGAGATACCGATGGCAGGGAACTCGCAAAAAGAAAAAATCCACATTTGCCATTATGAAACTCGACAAACTTGAAACTGTTGACCTTCCTGCACGAGAAGAAGCTGACGGAAACTTAGCGCGATGTGTAGGCGAGCGCTGAGAATCTGTTTGTGTTGCTGAAAGGAGCTCAAACTCATTAAAGCCAACCTCAGATCTACGATGGAGCATGAACGCCTCGGTTCACTAGTGTAAATTATGTGGTCACAACAGCACATTGGCGAGTAAAGCTGTGGAACAATGCTGCACTCTGGTTTCTGTAATATTTGGCTTCTTTGTGCAATAGTCTTATTTATATTTCTGAATCTTTACGTCTGCCCTGGCTTCTTTAATATAATATTCTGTGCAATACCTTATTTATCTTGTGTTCATAATTCATTTCATGCCACTTGTTTCTGTTTTGTTTCTGAAATAAATAAAATCTCAAAGACATAAAGCAGCTAAAATCTTGCCTTGGGCACCAAATTGGTCAGAGCCGGCTTTGAGCCTCAGGCAAGACTACGCTACTGCTGCGCTGCTACTGACTACGTGTGCATGTGTGTGTGTGTGTGTGTGTGCATGTGTTTCACGGATGTCTGAATGAGTGTTTGTGAAGTGTGTGTGTGTGTGTGTGTGTATCACAGCATACTGTGTGTAGGTCGAAAGTTTTCATATTAAACTCTACAAAAACATGAGCGCTGCACTTTTTTGTTTTTGCTCCCATTTTTCACGAGTTGAAGGAAAAGATCCACGACTTCTTCTTCTTCTTCTTCTTCTTCTTCTTCTTCTTCTTCTTCTTCTTCACAAAAGTTTTATTTCTCTCAATTTTTGTTTGCAAATTTGTTCAAATCTGTGTTAGTGGGCAGTTCTGCTTTGCTGAGATAATCCATCCACCTGACAGGTGTGGCAACATGCTGATATATGACTCAGGTGTTTCTTGCAGAAGTCCGCTCTAAAATTTCATCACACACTGCTACAGACGTCCACCAGAGCTCTTACCAGTGACTTGAATGTATCTCCAACGTCATTTTCAGGAATGTTTCTGCGTCTGTAACCTCAGACTCTCTCTCCACATCTGGCTTCTTTACCTGCAAGATCACCTGAGACCAGTCTCAGTGTCAGGGGATCTCACCTACGTCAACTTTGACTGACTGAGGACTCGAGAGGTTCAGGAACACTTTTCCCATCGGCTGTCACTTAAACTCTGCATCAGGGCGATAACCGCCACAGTTCTGTGCCTAATAAATGTCTTTTTTCAAGATGAAGCTGCACAATTAGTGTGAAAACTCCCGGGCACATTTGTGTCACAGTCATGCTGTTTAATCAGCATCTTCATACGCCGCACCTGTCAGCGTGAGCGAATACAAACGTGTTGACTTTATGGTTTTGTTTGATTAAAGTGGCTGCTTTTGAGTAAAATCCACGTAGGGGAGAGTGTGTTCTGTGTGTGTGTGTGTGAGATGTTAATCTGAGCGTAGGTGAATAGATGAGGCATCTATTGATTTAGATATTGAATCATCACAGGCTTCATGCAGTGTGCTAATAAATGCGCGTTGTCTCACGGATGCTGCACTGCAAACGCTCTTCATCGGAGCACCGACGAACTCCTCATCTGTCTGTCTGTCAGCTCAGTTCAATTCAAGTACACGTTTGATGATACGAGTGGAAGCAGACCAATATCGCTAATGCATCCTGACACTTAAAATAATCCTTCAAAGAGATTCTCTGGTTGAAGCATTTATGGACAATTTGTGTCTGAATATCACCTGAATCTGGAGCTGATATTATGTGTGGAGGCCCTGCAGTGGAGTATCTGTGCAGTTTCATCAACAGTAACATGTCAGTGATCAAAAAGAAATGATTAGCAAGTATGACGTGGCTGTTTTAGTTGGAGTCTGGGGAGCTGCTGGGTTTTTTCATGTTACACCAACAGAGTTCATTATTTCATGTCATTATTTGTTTTTTGTTTTTCCATCGGTGTGGCAGATGGCTCTAAATACTACAGTACCCATGAGCCTCAGCCAGCCAGTCAGACTCAAACCAGAATGTTTTGTAGAAAACAAAGTAACCACATTGGTGTCTCTGGTCGCCACCATCTAGGCTCTGCCGTCTTCTGGCTAATCCTAAAAGACTGGATGACGCCTGGTTGCTCAAACAAACCACCTGTAACAACACCCACCTGTCAATCAAAGTGTCCACGCTCTTAATCCTGCATAACTTTAAGCCTTAATATAACCTGAACAGGTGAGTTGTATATAAATTCACCCTCAGTACAGTTGTCATGAACGGGCAAATTAGCTATAGAGACCAAAACTGTTTTTTGTACCAGGCTGTAAACATGTTTATTTCTGCTGTGAAGTTGGACATTTGAACATGGGGACTTATGGAGACTGACTCACTTCTGGAGCCAGCCTCAAGTGGACGACAAGAGGAACTGCAGTTGTTGGTACTTCCTGTGTTGGCTTCATTAAAGCTGTAGGAACGTAGGACGTAAACGTTGAGTTTGCATTAATAGCAAACATCATCAGTCAATGAAAACAGCGCAGATCAGAAATCAGCTGACTGACTAAAATAATAGAAAAGTCATTACATTTTCCAGTCTTGTAGCTCTGTACTCACCGAGGACCCCGCTGATCACGGCGATAGAGAGAGTTGGATTAAAGACAGCGAGAGCGAAGACAGAAAAACAAATCAACCTGAAGAGAGGTTGACCCGACCACCAACACCTGCTAACCCCTTTTAGCTCATCCTTCAAGGAGGCCAGAGAAGCGTGCACATACATCTCTGCCTCTCTGCATCATTCACACACACACACACACACACACACACAAAAACATTTAGAAAACACACAGCACACTCACACACCTCCATTAGTTCTCAGAGCCTCTGCTCTCTCCGTCGGCTCTGTCAGGTTGATAGTTCCATTTCAGGCTGAAGCAGATGGAGAGGCCGCCCAACGTGCAGTGAGGCTTTTATTTTGAAAAAAAAAAAAACAAACAGGTGAAGGCCATTTGCAAACAAGTACTGTCTTTACTTGTAGAAGATGGAGTAGTCCTGACTTTTATCACAGAGTCTTTGGAGAAACAAACATTTATATTATTGACTCGATTTCAACAGTCAGACCACCTCACTCACAGTGCCATCACCATTATAATCAATAGTGACATCAACGTGTGTGTCATAGAAAAAACTAAACAAGTCCCCAAAATACTAATTTCCCAATAAATACAACCAAAGAAGATCAGAAAGAAAACAGTTTCATTGAAATGAAGCAAACTCAACAGAAAATCGTGATTTTACAGGGACTGCATCCGTGCATGGAACATAATGAGTGGCCACCATTGGAAAAAAAGGAGCACAGGTGAGCTGCCAAGCTTCAGACTCACTGAGAAAGACGAGACCTTCAACAGATCAACCATCCTTGGGAAAGTCACGCTAACGTTCTCCGTGAATGGGCGTGGAACGCGTCACTTGTTATGTTTTTGAATGCTGAGGTGAGCGAGGTGAGAAAACACAGTTATGAATCAATGAAGAACTGAAGTCTGAAGGGCAGTCACAGCAGAGAGAACAAATCGATACAAAGAAAGAAGGCGCTTTCCACCTCGCTCTGTCTCGCCTCAGCTCTTTGGCAGATCCAGTCCGAGGTCTCAGCGACAGAAAGAGCTCTTCACGTTCATCGATCCTCTTTTAAACAGAAACAAGACGAATTCTTGGACCATCTGAGATTCTGACAGAGGAGGATTGTACAGAGCAGAAATGAGTGTTCATGTCCTGTTCTGCAAACATGTTTTTGTGAATCGTTATAAACCTTTGTGAAGACATAAAAACATTTCAAGGAATTCAGATGCAGAAGATCTCCGTGGTGAGAACACGATGCTTTCTCTTGGACTCATACCAACTCTTCAAATGCTGCCACTTCAGTCAGTCAGTGACCCGACGCTTCAAAATGTGACGCTGTAGCTCTCGTAGCTGAGCACGATGTGGCCTCAGAATGGTTCATCAACAGCCAAGATATTTATTCCTCTGTGTCTCTGGATTTCTGGTCGTGTCCCGCTTGTAGCTCTTCCTATATTCTGAGAATAACCCAGTGCTCTCTTCCACCTGCTGCTCCAGATCTTTGGGACTCGTGGACCAAACACAACCTCCGAACCAGCAGTGAGCAGACTATGGAAGGCCTTTCATCACGTTCATTGTTCAGGTCATCATTGACGAGGAATGATGATGAAGCCGCTGACCGCTGACAGCTGCTGACACCAACAAAGATCCACAAAAACTCACTCCCTGTGTGAGATCAGTGGCCTCTGCAAACGGCTTCATGCAGCTCCTTTATTAGATTCCTACCAAGAAGCAATTTTATTTCCTCCTGACTCTCCGCAACAGGGATCCTACCCTTTGATGTTCTACCTTTGTCCTGAAACAGACAGGATGCAGCGTGCCTCCTTCAAACACAGAGAACCAGCACGACACTTCCTGTCACCAGGTCAGTTACAAAGGAACGAAACAGTGAGGCAAGCTGTATGTTGGTTTACGTTTCAACATTTCTGCAGCCCGTTCACAGCTGACATCTATATGAGCTCACCTTCTTGTTAGGTGGAGGTGTGTTTGTCTTTTCACGACATGCATCTTCAGCGTTTAGCGTTGGGGACTCCTGCAGACGCCACAGGGACAAAGAAAGACAGAGAGTGTCCAGCAGTGAGACAGATATTAAGAGAGAGGTTAGATTAAACAAGCTTTTAATCCGTGTGGAGGGAAGGCTGTAAATAGTGACCATCTATAACAGGCTGCTGTGTGCTGAAGGAGGAAAACAACCTCCGCCTTCCTACATTAATCAGGCCTGGTCGGAGGGGGAGGTTTGGGGTTCGCTTCGAGCCGGAAGGGGAGGTTAGGAAAGGACTCCTAACGGAGGGTCAACAGTTCAAAGCCAGCCAAAGCTGCTCTGTCTCAGTAAATAGTTTTGAGGTGGCCCCGAGCAAGGTTCTTAACCCCTGTCTGAGCCGGCCGAGCTTCCCGGTGAGGAGCAGGAAGTTGGGGTTGGATGTTACCTTCACCCTCCTACCGCCTCCAGCTGCAACATTACACCTGTCAGCGTAAGTCAGCCTGCATGAGAGTGTCTGCTACAACCAACAGGCTGACTCAGATACAGCTACAACTGGATCAAGCCAGTTCAGAGACGCTCGGTTTGTTTGAGGCTGGCTCCAGAAGTGAGTCAGTCTCCATAAGTCCCCATGTTCAAATGTCCAACTTCACAGCAGAAATAAACATGTTTACAGCCTGGTACAAAAAACAGTTTTGGTCTCTGTAGCTAATTTCCCCGTTCATGACAACTGTACTGAGGGTGAATTTATATACAACTCACCTGTTCAGGTTATATTAAGGCTTTAAAGAGAGAAACCAGCAATGCTCACCCACTCCTGATGCAAAGCAGGAAATACCTGTCTGTCATAGTCTGATGAATTAGTGTTTGAAACCTGACCAGAACTTTTTAATCTATATCTTTTCCCTCCACGGCGTCTTTGAAGTCATGAACTCTCTTTTCTCTCTGCGAGTTTGTCTGCTGGATGTTTCTGTATGTGTGTGTGTGTGTGTGTGTGTGTGTAGAGTGTGTGACAGAAAGTTTGTGTGCACCTTCCACTTCACTTCGCCTCACTAAGTTATTAATAACTTACTCAGAACGCTGCTTTGTCACTTCATTCGCCCGCCTGAACCCGTGATATTTTCTAGTAAGTCGATCCGAATCCACCCACACATCACTACTACACACTAATACACACTAATACACACTACAACACACTACTACACACTAATACACACTACAACACACCACTACACACTACTACACACTAATACACACTCTCTACAGGCACAGACAAGGATTTCTTTCTTTATGCACAGTTCATGGACGTTGGGCGGAGGCCGGGTCAGAGCTGAGTCTTTAACAAGTGGCTAAAACAGCTGGAGGACATCAGAGGTGAAAAGCAGCAAATATATTGTGAATAAACTCTGATCCAGTTTGAATAAAGTTCTGAAGTTGAGCTTCTGTACAGTAATCAGTGAGGCCCGGACACAGATGACTGTGGCCGGGCCTCACTATACCGGAGTATAGGTGACATATAGTGCTATTTAGACGTCAACACGACCCCATTTTTAGCATTTTTTCGCAGACAATCAGTCAAATATTGCAGGAAGTCATGGGACCATGCAGCGGAGGCAGCCAAAGTCGTCGTAGTAGTAGATGAAGAGCTGCAGGCAGCAGTTTGTAATGCAGCACACTTCCAGCCTGTCACGATGGTAAACGACTCCTCTTACTGTGACATACTGTTGTGTGGAAATGACTCGGGCCGTGTGCACGGCGTTAAATCAGATCGCGAGTTGCCCACAGCCTGATAGAGGAAGGCTCAACAAATGGTCACAGCTCATGTTTGCTGCCCTCGCTGGTCAATACGGGTGATTTCCAGCTCAGCGCTGGAACCTGCAGTCAGCAGCATCGGTAACCACAAAAGAAGAAGAAATAAACCTCATCAGGAATTCAGGTCACTTCTTCATGTTATCTCTCGATGCTGGGACTGGGTTGAGTCATAATTTCATCATGCTTGTTTAACATTCAAAGAGCTTTGGGAAACAACGAGAGTCCCGTCTGGTGAAATGTTTATTTTCAGCTGTCTATATGACAGCATCGTGCTCTGTTGGATGGTGTCCGACAGTAACTTCACAGCTCTGTCTGCCTCTTCTTATTATTTTGAAGGAAAAGCTGGAGTGTCATATTTGACCCATGGGGGAAGGAAGACTACAAAAAAACAACATCCAAAGACAGATCCTGACTGAGGAGCTCAGGAACAGAAGACGTGAACACTGGCTTAATGTTCACAGTTTATCTGATCCTTCCTCTTAGAGGGAAAGACAGTGTGGGGTCATGTTGGACCTGTCAAAGCACCTCATACTGTTTGTGTCTTAACTCTGGACGTAAACACACTAAAGTAGTGTCACTGCAGTGAAAGTATGTCCTTAAAGACTCTTTACATGGCAGGCCGACGTATAGTGTGTGCGTGTCCTGTCTTTTGCATGTCTCGTGTACTAATTATTTGGTGATTTACTGAGGCTGGCAGGGAGAGATAATTATAAATCAGTAGTACAAGGACAGGAGAGACAGGCCAGGGGAGTACCATTTGGATATGAATCATAATGCTCATTACTGAGCAGAAAACCAAAATGTTATGATATAATCTGTATCAGGTGGGAGGTGTCCGAGACAGCCCATTTTTAAAATGAAGAACTAATTGTTAGAGCTCCTCAGGGAGCCTTTTCTCTGTAACACCTTTTTGTGTGTTGCACTGTTAAACGCTCCTTCTTGTACAAGAATAATAAATTCAACTTAAACTTTGATACTTTGAATCCAGTCTTCCTTATTCAAAGGTTTTTCTTAAGAATTCCCGTAACACATAGCCTCCATGATAAGAGCTGTTTGAATTCTCTAACTGTTAAGGAAAGGAGCTTCAATGCTTCCTTTCCTATCTCCTTTAGCAAAGGATACACCGGACCATCCTTTACCAAAGGAAAGGAGGTGATGCCGCCCCACAAATCCTCATAAAACATAATTTTGTTTAAACTGTGTGATGAAGTCAAATGTTAATGAGTTAATAAGTAGCTAGACTATAAGTTCTCCTGACCATTCAAATGAATATAAAACATGAATATGACATCATTCAGTGTGACAGGCAAGGAAAAGTGTTTAGGAAAAGTGTTTAGGAAAGGACTTAGGAGGTCATTTCGACCGTACCCGTGTGTGTGTGTCTCTGTATATGTGTGTGTGTGTGTGGTGTGGGCGTGGCTTCCCTCCTGGCTCTGCTTTTTCTGCACACCTGTCTGTATTCGACTCATCACATCTACTCATCTGGCTGCATCGACCTGGGAAAAAAAAGAACAGCAGCATGTACTCATGCAGGAAGTATGACCGAGAGAGAAGGGCGATGTTTTCAGGGTTATGGAGGATGTGACCAAAAGGAGGCAGCAGCTGTAAAACCCCAAAGAAGAAGAAGAAGAAGAAGAAGAAGAAGAAGAAGCTTTCCTTCCACTCTCTGGTTTTTTGTGATTAAGTATTCGTGTTGATCCCTCACCTGTCGCTTTACCTGGTGCTTCAGGATTATCTCTCATCTCACGCCGGCTTCTTTGCCTCTCTGCCAACATGTAAGGTAAGATCACACCTTTAGCCAGCTCCACCTCACCTCTCCAGCAGATTTGCATCTCTCAACACTGGTGAACTTTGACCAATACGTTGGACTCTTCTCATGCTTATCTATCCACACTCATTCATTTCTAATGAAATCAAACCTTGAGGTGATGATGAGAGAACATGTAGCCCAAAAACTCTTAGAAGGCACAGGCTGTTGTTTGGTAGAAAATGTGCTTGGTCCTGCCTTCATCTAAAAGTCTGGGAAAAATGGAAATTTCCACTAACACAAACACTCCTGGCCCATCTCCTCCACCCGCCCCTCCACGTCTCTCCTCGCCTAATGTTCTCACCACCCCTCTCCTCCTTGGCCGATAACATCTCTGTCTCCTGCAGAGGAAAACGTCTCCCTCCGCTGCTTCCTTATCGCAGGAACAATGCGCCGAGTGCAGTGACACGGCCGCCTTATCGGCAGCACAATGCACAAAAGCCGACACAATGCCACACATCGCCGCACAAACTCGTAATACGGCTCATTCAGCTCGCCTGAATCAAACTCCTCGCACAATGCCGCCTCACAGGAACGTATTGATGATTGTATCCAACTTCTGTTTGTGTGTCTACAGCCTGTAGACGTGTCTGCCGCAGAATGAAGCACTTAACCCTCGGCGGTAAACCACGAAATCAACAAAACCTGCTCACAAGAGACACTGGATTCAGCATTCAGTCCCGTCTAATGCTTATTTAAACTGACGTGTTGTTGAATGGTGGCATTGGTTTTTCTCGGCTCTCTGTCAACGCGCCACTCAGTAAAACACTTTGAGTCCCTGAAGAAGCAAACAGCGAGTCGTCTCTGTGAAGCCTCCGGTGTGAAGCAGTGTTCAAGAGCTGTAAAGGCAGAAATCCATCGTACAACACTGAGGATTACTAAACACCGCGCAGGAGCTGAATAACAACTAACAAGAGGAAGGAATACAGCTCATAGAGGTGAAACAGAGCTGCAGGTATACCATGGAACACCTGACTGATCTGGACACGTGTAGGTCTTTGGTCAACAGCAGACACAGCAGCAGCTAATATTACTGACTAGTCCAACAGCAGTCAGCCCAGCTCGGCGTCTGTCTTTCAGCCTTTTATTTCACCAAGCTCTCACCAACCACTAAAAGTCAGCACACAGCTCCTGTTCTGGCATGACACCACATCCCAGGCCTGTAAGCAAACACTCCCAGTGCTCTGAGCTCACAGTCAAGGCTAAGAACCTGGGCTAACATTAGCTAACAGCAGCTACAGTTTGCAGCAGGACTCTGTCTCTCTTCCTTCGATGCACGTACTAAATTCAACCAGCGCTGGTTTGACTTGCTGTCCTTTCCTGTTGATGCGAGGGTTAATCAGCTGATACACCTTCACATCCTGTCCGTTCGTCCTGAACAGGTGTATCTGTGTGTCTCGGGGGGAAGCTCACTAAAAAGGTCAATTCCCTCTCCTCTGGTAGAGGCCATACGAGGTGAGTGTTGCTCTTCCCGGTGTTCACCGATGCCGCTCTCTCCCCAGAGGAGAAGCTCAAATCCCAGCCGATCACTCGCTCTCCGAACGGCGGCGAAAACCTCAGGGAGAAGACGCCGTGAACGCAGCGCTTAAAACCAAAAACTGTGAACCAAACCACGCTGAGAAACACACATGTAGCACACACACACACACACACACACACACACACACACACACACACACACATCCTGTGGGAGGCTGCATTCCATTTATGAAGTAATAAAAACAGACTGCCCAGCGGTCAATTTATTTATGCAGACGGCACTGTATTGACGGGAATAAACACGAGCCAGTGAAGGTGCTGAGTGTGTGTGTGTGTGTGTGTGTGTGTGTGTGTGTGTGTGTGTGTGTGTGTGTAACCACAGCCTGCTGTTGCAGCAGTTTCAATGTGCAATTACCTGCTAAGATGCTTCTTTGGCCTGCGCTGTAAAAAAATGGATGGATGGTGGTAAAAGGTGAAGTTCTCTCCGAACCATGTGAAGGTGGAGTCCATCAAAGTGTGTGTGTGTGTGTGTGTGTGTGTGTGTGTGTGTGTGTGTGTGTGTGAGACAAAATTGATGTTTCTTGAAGGAGCAGCAATTTTCTCTCTCTGCCGAGCTCGGAAAAGGCCAGACGCGATTGTTTTTTCTTTCTCTCTGCATCCCTTCATCATCATAACAACTCGAGTCCAGCGACTGAACACACACATCCAGTCTTTAAACACACACACACACACACACACACACACACTGCTGTTTATCTTGTCGTCCACCTTTTTTTTGCTTCCTCCTTCCTGTTTTTGTCATCTTCATTTTCTCCTCTTTATCTCCACTCAGCTTTTTTTGTTTCATTTTCCCTCGTTCCTCTCCTCTTCTCCTTGTTTCCTCTCCTCCCCTCAGTTCTTCACTACTTGTCATTATTTCTCATTTCCTTTCCTCATCTTGTGCCTTTCTTTCCTCATTTTGTTTCCTATCTTCTCCTACTCTTTTCCTTCCTCCTTGTTTCCTGCTGCTCCACCGTTTATCTTGTCGTCCTCCTTTGTGTTTTTGTCATCTTCATTTTCTCTTCACGTCGTCTCCTCCTCTCCTCTTCATCCACTCAACTTGTTTCTGTTCCTTCATCTCATCCTCTCTACTCCTTCCCTTTTCTCTTCTCTCCTAGTTCCCACCTCATTTCCTGCTTTCCTTGTTTGTTTTTTTTCCTCCCTTCATTTCCATACTTGTGTCCTCCTCTCCTCTCCTCCTTTCATCTCCTCTCGTACCTCCGCTGATCGTTAAATAAAAATCCATGTTATTGACATATCGGTTCAGACGAGGTCTTCACGTTGGTTCATTTATTAAATCATTTGTCTGACTCTCCTCTTCCTTTTCATCTCGTCACCTCCTCTATTTAACTATTTTAACTCCTCCTCCTCATCCATCTACCTGCTACCTGCAGGACTGGCCTCTCATAGCTTTGATTCGTAGCAAAGTAATTTATTAAAGAGTTGATTAAAGATCGATTTTACTATTAAATTCTTGTTTACAGGCCAGACAACCCCCTCCTCCCCCGGGGAGCGTTCCCTTCCATCTGGCTATTTATTCATCCATCACCAGCAGCAGCACATCTGAGGATCAAACGGGTTTAATGTTTCTGCGTCGGTCATCAGCTTCAGAGCTGCTGCCACGTGCTCAGCGGGAGGTGAACTCTTTAAGTAAGTAATCATGGTTTTACCATCTCGCCTCGAGGACAGTTTGACAGAATACGTGACGACGAAGAAGAAACGTAGACGACGACTACAGCGCAGTAATAAGTAGTCAGGTAGTCATGCAGAATTTTGCACAGAAAACACTGAGTGAGTAATTAGAGTACATGCAACCTGTCGTCCAGTGGAAACCACAATAAAAGCCCGACCTCGTGCACACAGATTTGTAAGTGTGGATTCAATCTCAAGCTTTCTACCCATGGTGCAATTCTGTTGGTTTCATCGACGTATGGTGGTGTGAAGCAGATGGAACGAGAGTCAACACCTCCGAGTCTGAGCTCATGCTGTTAAACTGAGCGGCTCTCCCACTCCAGGTTAGAGCTGTGAGGCTGCCATTAGTAGGAAAAGTTGGAAACTTTCCATGGGAATTAATGGGAATTAACAAAATTGAAGATTGGCCCTTTAACAGTGAACTTAAATATAGTTGTGGAAAATATATTTTATCATAATCTTGACTAAAACAACCAGATTTCATGCAGGTACACTTGAATATCTGCTGTTCCTCAATCACATGCACATAGCACACTGCTTACTGCAGGGCTGTTGAGGCCACGCCCTCTACCTGCACAGGTGATTTCTGTACCTGGACCACACTTTAGAGAGATGAGGAACAGTTTGAGACAGAAAACCAAACAAATTTAATTCACAAAATGGTTCAACAGAGGCCAAAAAACTGACGTGAGAAGGTAGGAACGTGCTCTGAGGATGTGGGTTGGTTTGATTAGTTCACCTCGGGTTTAACACGGTTTATTTTACTGTGTGGGGGGTTAAGGCTTCAGACTTTGCTGCAGGAGGTTTGACCTTGATACAGTTGGTTTAAGGTGCACAGAGTTAACTAAAGATCAGCTTCCTTATTGTTGGGATATTCTGAAGAACTGTATCGAATGAGGAAATCCGCCCATCTGCTCTCTGTAAAATGATTTCTCGATGCCGAGTAAAGACAATATGACTTTCATTACGGACTCAAAGGGGCAAATGGGGTTACGAGTCTTTCTGTGATGGAGAATGCCTTCTGGAGCACAGCTGAACAGTTATCTGTGTGCCAGATGCACCAGAGACGTACACAAGTCATAAAAAAACAAGGCATCTGCCAGAGGCCTTGTACTGAATCACTGCACTAAACGGGAAATGTATTAATAAATGAGAATTTGCTTGCTCGTGCGATCTGTGCGGATGAACTGAAATGAGATAAATGAGTGGCATCCAGTGCTTCCTTCAGTGTGCCCTTGCTGTATTATTACTCTGGGATTTAGCTGATGATGTCCTCATCCTGAGTAACTTGTAATGAATGAACAAGTAGGTGAGGAGTGTCTCGCTCAAGGACGCCGGCGGACGACACTTTCCTCATCAGAAAAATCACAGGATCCGCCGTTCGTTCACGCTGCTTAAAAACACCTTTTTTGGTGCCACAGCTGCTCCAAGTACGACCCACACGGCTCCTCAGCGTTTAATTAATGATCACTCATCAACACTCAGCTAATCCTATCTGCTCTGATGATGGTTTTTACCCTTCGTTGTTCAGTTGTTTGGATAAGTAACAAACAAAAAGGTCATGTTGGTTGGCTAACATTAGTCTGTCTGTTTAGCTCTTTAAAACTGACTCTTCAAAGTTCATGTTCAGCTTTCGCTGGTGCAACAGGTTCAGTCTTCACGGTAAATGAAGAGATATGTTGGTATGCTGTGCACTTATTTAATCCACCTATTAGTGGACCTATCAATTTGAACCCCCAAGGGCTGAAGTAACTTTGTCCAAGACTGACAAATTATACATTTAAATGGTTACATGTTAGCTGGATGAGAAACATCTGCAGGCCGTACCCAGTCAAGCTTGACTAACTAACCATCAAAGTTATTTTAGCCTCACCTGAACGAGGAAGTTTTAGTTGTTAAAAACTTAAATGGTCATAAAGTTGCTCATACTGGTTCAGTTAAGAAGATGGCCAACATGTCCTCATACTTCAATGACTGAGTAGGTTGACCAATGACTCCCAAAACAACATATGACTGTTGGAAAGTACCAGCGACAGGCGTACTGTTGACTGGCTGTTCAATGGTCGCAATTAGTTAATTAATTAGTTCATAAACGACTTGCACAGTTATTTCTAACTATGTTACGTAAGTTTAAATAAGTCAAGGTTCTGTAATGTCACCTGACTTCATCCTTTGTTACATCACAACTACTGCAGCCACTAGAGGTCGCAGCCTATCGATAAATGCCAATATAGGTTACATACGGTAGATGTCATGTTTGTTTGTTGTGTTCAGGACTTGGGTCGACCTCTGATTACTGTCATACTTACTGCCAACATATCGATAATTTCCTGGCTAAATGAAGCTACAAGACAACAAGGCTGCCTCCTCACAGTCGAGTTCTCGGTCTTAAGTCAACTTCTTGATAAGTTTAGGAAGTGGACTGGGTGTCCTGCGTCCTGGTTGAGACTCTCATCTCCAGAAACGATGAGTGCAGCAGCAGCAGCAGCAGCAGCAGCAGCAGCAGGCAGTATTAGCATCAAGGTTAAGTCTGCACCGCTGTGAGTAAAGTAAATCAGCCGAATATGGAATTTCTCCCCTGAAATCCAATTATTCCTGGATTGTTTCATGTTCCGCCGTCTCGCTACCTGTGGCAGACTCCCTGATTACTGACGCTGCTCTGAGAGGCAGCCGAGCAGAATCATTAGGAATTATTCATTTATTTATGTCATCGGTAAAACACACTGTACCGAGCCACAGTTCACTGTCTGGGCTGATTGTTCTGTCAGGAAATAGGCCACCCCTTTAGGAATGATTAGATCACGGCGGCTGCTGAGTTTAAGTTATATCTACACAGTGTGTAAACAGAGCGCCGCTTGCATTTTATTTGTGAGGAGAGATGATGGCAAAACACACATTTCTCATGAATACTTGACCTGAAAACACCAACAGAGTGAAGACTGAGACGAACAGACCAAACGCTGAAATGGGACACTGCTACTGGTTGGTTGATTTATTATCAACATCCAGTTTGTCATGGATCCTGATGATTTAGTGATTCACTCTGGTGCCCAAAGATCGACTCCTTTAACTGTTGAGTCTTTAATTTCAGTCCAGTGTTCAACTTATTCTGATACATTTTACATCACAGGCTCGCAATCAATCAAACAGTGGAGGAATGTAACTAAGTACATTTACTCAGGTACTGTACTTAACTATGATTCTGAGGTAGTGTGCTATATTATACTAATGTCATGGTTTAGTGTTTCCTGTTTTATTTTGTAATTCTCCTTCCTCTTGACCTCGACTCTTCAGTAAATGACTAAAGTTACCTTTTATTAACGCTGCCTACTCTTCTACATTTGGCTCCACTTTTAAGTTAGTTAAGTTTAGTTACTTCACACACTGTATCGTTACTCTCATGACACAAGCAAGAGGCCAGTTATGTCTCCACACCAGCATATACCTCACAGCCTGATTCCTGCTATTATCAGGAACATTTCTGTCATGAAATATGCTTTAACTAAATATGCAGAGTTCATAAAGACTTTGAAGAAGTGTCTCTCTTCAGCTGTCGTTAGAAATCAAAGTACAAGCTGGTGAGGTGTTGCAGTGTCTTCCTGCAGGACGTTCGCTGTACCAAAGTGTTATTGTTCCTGTTCTCAGGCAGGACAGCAGAGGTGTTGTTTCATACCATCTGGCTCTCAGTCAGGAAGCAAACTGCTTGATTAAAGGACACAATTAACATAGAACAGGTTTGGTCGAGGCCCCCAGCGGGGATTAAAGGATGCACCTGGTCAATTGTACACACTCACACTGGGGAGATTCCTCATCCGGTCTGACAGGTGGGAACACAAGCGACAGCTGAAAGATTTCATTTCCAGTAAGCTGAAGACTGAAGAACACGAGAGGCTGTTCAGGTTCACCGCTATCACGACTGAATGAAGTCAGAGAAGCATTCACCAACACAGAAACTGTTCAGGGACTTTAACAACATCCAGGAACAACAGCGAATCAAAACATGACAATGTTGTCGTCAGCCTCCTCTTCGTCTCTTCTCCTCTGCCATTACATCCAGAAAAGCTGCTGACTGCTGGGCTGGCAGACCTCCTCCTCTTCTGCTTCTTCTTCCCGGTGGTCCAGTTTCACCAAAATCAGTCAGATAGTTGGTGGTGTGTGACTAAAGCGTTCTGTGATCGTACATGGAGGAAATTTAAAAAGTTACATAACGTCACATAAAGTAGCAGCAGTGCCTGCTTATCCTCGCTGCATTCATCGGACAGTTCACCTGTCAGCAGCCTTTAATTAAAACACACGGCGTCCATGTCAGCTGGTCATTATCTCAGGACAGATTCAGTCAGTCTCATTGGTCGTTAGCAGACTGATCAGATTGACTTCCTGTCTGTTCGCTTTCTTCATCCAATCAGCTGCTTGTCTTCTCTCTCTCTCTCTCTCTGCTGTGCTTGTCTCCAACATTACAACATCATACTTGATGGTAAATTGCTCCCATAATTACCATTTTCACCATCTGTCTGCTTGGTGAGAGGAAGGCACAGAGGGTACCGCGCGCGTGTGTGTGTGTGTGTGTGTGTGTGTGTGTGGCTTCAAAGCTAGCATAGAAGGTCTTTACTAGAGGAAACCATGACAACATGGTTGTTACCTCCCCATGTATCCAAACTCAGCTGCTGCTGGTGTGTGTATGTGTTGTGTGTGTGGTTTATAACTTTGTCATCTCATCTGTGTTGGTGTGTGTGTGTGTGTGTGTGTGTGTGTGGACAGTCAGCTCAGGTTAGAGGTTGCGTTGGTGTGTGTGTGTGTGTGCATGCAGTGATAAACTAAACAAAGCCTGTCTCTGTCTTTGTCCTTAGCCTCTTCACCTCTCTGTCTCTCTGAGGACCAGCAGAGACAACCTGTGCCTCTGTGATACCGACACACACACACACACACACACACACACTGGATAACATTGTTGTAGTGTTTGTTGTACAGAGCTCGGCGTGGCTTTGATTGGAGTTGTTTAACCTGGCAGAGGAAGTGACAACATTAAAGAGTGTCTCTGATCCAGTGATGCTCGTTTTAATGAAGAGTCAGTGTGTCTGTCTCTTCACTCCCACTCCTCCTCCTCCTCCTCCTCCTCCTCCTCTTCTCTTCTTCTTCTTCATTCATTATCCGTCCACTCCTCTGTCCGCCTCTCTGCATCAGTTGAATTATCTTCCAGTGTCTCAGTGCAAACAGAAAGCTGCTTTAACAGCCTGTGTTAGCTCAAACAGCTACCTGCTGGGTCAGAGTTCTGTTTGTCAGCCCAGTTTCTGGTTGAGTTGATAGTTTCTCACTGTAAAGAGGACTTTAATAATAATCATCTGATCGATATTGATCTGATATTATTGGACGATTGTTTGACATTCATTGCTTCTCTGGCAGTCAGATGTAGCCTCCATGGCTTACATATCTTTCCCTCCATCTGGTGCCGTCTGGCTGAGTTCTGGCTCGTGCTTTGATATCCGAGCCTGATATTCATACGCTGCCTCCATATTTGAAGCCAGTGTTTACCTCCCACATGATGAGGCTGGGAGTGGAGTTGTGAAGCCTCCTGCAGGTGGTGGAGACGTCCCGGTCTATCTTTGGAGGAAGCTCGTTTGCATTTAAGGACAGCCTGATGGCTCTCGGTTCACTCCCTGTTTCCTGTGGAATACATTTAGACCAGAACGGACCAGAACAGAACAGATCAGACCAGAACAGACCAGACCAGAACAGAACAGAACAGAACAGAACAGAACGTTCCCTCGGAGACTGTCAAAAAAACTGTCAAACCATGACCGTGAAATACTTTCCCTGTGTACAGTAAAACACAACACGGCACTGTGAGGGAAGTATGATTTAATTATACAGTAAAACACCTTAATACTTAATGTCGTATTTTATTGTTTGACAGTTTTTCACCATAAAATCTACAGACCTTTTAAAACATGGACTAAAACACCGATCTTAACCATGAAATCAACAGAACTGATAGCCTTCTACCGTAATATTAGAAAAGGTTCTACTGTATATTACGGTAAAATTCTGGAAACCAGTTTTTTAGCGTAAAAACAGTTTTAAGCGTCCGTCCTCTACCGGTTTATATGTTTGCATCTGAGGACACGTCTTCTTCTTCTTCTTGTGAAATATACTTGCACTGTGGGAACAGACTGTTCTTACTGAGATCACTGCAGCATCTCAGCAGCATGCAGCCTGCATGTGATCCATATCATTACACTCAATGTAAATCTACTCAGTGTGATACTCAAGTACAATCCTAATGCACTTGTACTCAAGTATTTCTTTGTTATATTATTCTATGCTTCCATTTCTGACTTCACTGTACTGTATAAATAAACCTGGATGTAGTCTCCGCGACGTCCCCGCAGACTGTCTAAAACCTGGACGTAATCTCCGTGACGTTTCCGCAGACTGTCTAAAACCTGGACGTAGTCTCCCGTCCGCAGACTGTCTTAAACCTGCGTAGAACTGTCTAAAACCTGGACGTAGTCTCTGTGATGTCCCCGCAGACTGTCTAAAACCTGGACGTAGTCTCCGTGACCTCTGCGCAGACTGTCTAAAACCTGGACGTAGTCTCCGTGACCTCTGCACAGACTGTCTAAAACCTGGACGTAGTCTCCGTGACGTCCCCGCAGACTGTCTAAAACCTGGACGTAGTTGTGCAAAACTGAAAATTCAAAGCTGGCTCCACGTTCCGACATGAAATCAATAATTATTGTGATTAAAGTCAAATAGGGTCGGTCTTGAGTCGACTGTCTTTATTCCACTTGATATTCTGAACTCGCTGCACGCTGCATGAGCTTCATATGAAAGCCATTTTGCCCTTGAGGACTCTTTGGTGCTTTGATTGTGCTGCAGATGCTTCCAGCTGTTTGCACTTGTTGTAGCTGTGATAATGTACGACTGTAGCTATTATCACAGTGAAGAGCTGCTGAACAGCTCTTTATTTGTATACGTTTAGTTTAGGATGAGGGTGTTTGAGTTGTGAATAAGATTCAGTGAATTAGGAACAAAATGTTCTGACCTTCTTCTTCTCATTGTTCGGAGCTCCCTGGTGGATGGATGACATTTTCACTTCACTCAGAACAGCAGTCGCTGCTCGCCGTCTGTTTGTAAGTGAAACACTTCAAGATGAAGCTCGCTTCACCTCGTCCCACTCAAACGTTTTCACTCTTCCATTTCTTCACAGCGCTTCGTTTAGTTACTCGAGGAAGAAGAACAAAAACAGCTGTCTGCTGTTAGCTAATGTTAGCTCAGTTTGTTAGCTGGACTGTGAGCGGAAAGAAGAAGAGGAGGTCTTCCAGCCCAGCAGTCAGCAGCTTCTATGGACATAATGGCAGAGGAGAAGAGAGCGAAGAGGACGCTGACGGACTCGCTAGATAATATAATCATCCCACCACAGTGGGATTACACTCTGTTGTTCTAAGTATAGTATAATATCAAAGCTGGAAGACAAAAAAATATGAATTTATTTAACATATTTTCATGTAGCATCAGTGATAGATCTACACGTGCAGCTCTGCTTTCTGTATTTATGTTGCCGGCTCACATATCTCATCCTTTTGATTAAAGACGATTCCAACTGTGCTAAAAGTTCTAATGAGGCATCAAACCCGACCCAAACTGACTTAATATGCCTCCTCCTGCTGCGAGCAGGGAGCTAGTTAGTCCTTGTTTAGTGAATTCTCTGCTCCTTTAAATACACGTTTAATGCAGTTATCCTGATCTAACCTTCATCACTGCTGCAGACAGAACTCTCCTCTACTATTACGACTGAACGCATCACAAGAGAAAACGCTGAACAGACATCTTTTTTGTCTGACAGGAGGTGGAAGTCTGTCTCTTTACTGGAGGATTTCCAGAACGATCTACATCATTACATATATGTGGAAGCACATGTATGATAGCATGCTAACAGGAAGTCTAGCTTTAAGAGCAAGTGAAGGGGCGGAGTCTATAAAAGGGGCAGGCAGGCTCACCTGGGCCTTTCTTCCTGCACTGGGGCACACCTGGGAGAGCAGCTGAGGCCAGCCTTTGTTTGGAGTTCATTAGGTAGGCTTCATTTTTAAATGTTTGAAAGCATCCTGTTAATATTACTGCAAGAAACTAGAGAACCATGAAATGATTATTAACTCATTATTTGTTGTATAAATTGTCTGTAGATTTTCCATGTTGGTAAGAGAATGAAAAAGGTGCGCTCAGGCAGAGCTGAGACGCGTTTGATGCATTGTTTCCTGTGAAGTTTCTTAGATTAATGTTCCTGTTTCTTTTAGTTTCCAACAAAGATGCTTTTAAAGAAGCCAGCCGCTGTTTGTCCCAGACTTCTTTGATTTCAGTTTGTTCTTGTCACTTGTTATTTTGGGGAGTTTTCTTCCATCTTAAAGGTGGACTGAGTAGCAGTAGTGCAGCCATTTTGCATGTGTGCTTTACTGTGTGGTTTAAGTCATTCTAAGTCAGTCGCTCTCTACTGGGATTATAAGAACAGGGACCGAGCGAGGCTCAGGTCTCACACAGTTTGGGGATAGAGAACCAAATGCGATGCACGGGCCATCGCAGTCAACCAGATAACCCCACACTGAGTGCACCGTCACCACAGAGAAGAGAGGCGGTTAGAGTTGGTTTATTATCTCGATGAATACAGCGGTTCGGTTTAGGCAGGAAGCCAGAGTGGTTAGGATAACCATCTGGGATATCTGAGATCATCGTCTTTGCTCACTCTGCAGTTTGAATGTAGAGATTCAGTTCAGTGCTGTCGTACCGTACCGTGATGGAAGATGCGTCGATGGACTCGAGTATAAAATCATTTAAATCATTTTTGAAGGTGTGTATGGAAGTAAAGCCGTCGTTGAGCTTTTGCAGTGCTGCCTGGTGGTGAGGTTGGGGATTGCAACCAAGTCCTCTGCTCACCACTCCATCGTGTAGCCCGTCACGTGTTGAGGTTCTTCTTCATCTGTTGGTGGCCAGACGAGGTGTAGCGCTCTTCGTCCGCTTCACACGTGGATATAAAAGTCTGATTCTGCACATGTGAAAGTCAAACTTAAAATATGAATCATAGATTTAATTTTCTAATTAATTTTAACAGAATATTTCCAACTATAACTCATCGTGTTACATGCTACAAACATCCATTAACGTGATGAAATGAGGTCTCCTCGTGAGCAGAGCAGCTCGAGTGTTGGACAGCAGAGCTCTGTGGTTGGCTGCTCGGACTGTGACAGCTCTGAGGTGTGAATGTGTGGAGCTGTATGAATACAAAGCAGGAAGCACCTGGGGAAAAAATAGCCTGCAGGCTCAGTCAGACCTCCACAGATAAATAATGAAAACGCACGGAGAGCTCCGTGTGTTTGGGCTGTGTGCTACCAGCTGCCGGAGCTGAATGACCAGAGTGAAAATCTGGGTTTGGAGTCAGGGGAGAGAACGCAAGACTCACTACAGTCAGCATTTTAACTGCTGCAGCTCTGCACGCACACACACACACACACACTCTCATAGTACATGCTGTGGCAGGCTCAGGCTGTTTGAGTGGCAGTGTGTGCAGAGAACCAGCTAACAAAGCAAAGTCTGCAAGAACGTTTCAGCCGCAGTCACATGATAAACTACACCAACGTACACGTTAAACCATGTGGGGGACGTCACGGAGACTACGTCCAGGTTTTAGACAGTCTGCGGGGACGTCACGGAGACTACGTCCAGGTTTTAGACAGTCTGCGGGGACGTCACGGAGACTACGTCCAGGTTTTAGACGGTCTTGCGGGGCGTCACGGAGACTACGTCCAGGTTTTAGACAGTCTGCGGGGACGTCACGGAGACTACGTCCAGGTTTTAGACAGTCTGCGGGGACGTCACGGAGACTACGTCCAGGTTTTAGGCAGTCTGCGGGGACGTCACGGAGACTACGTCCAGGTTTTAGACAGTCTGCGGGGACGTCACGGAGACTACGTCCAGGTTGTAGACAGTCTGCGGGGACGTCACAGAGACTACGTCCAGGTTTTAGACAGTCTGCGGGGGCGTCCACGGAGACTACGTCCAGGTTTTAGACAGTCTGCGGGGGCGTCCACGGAGACTACGTCCAGGTTTTAGACAGTCTGCGGGAACGTCACAAGACTACGTCCAGGTTTTAGACAGTCTGCGGGAACGTCACGGAGACTACGTCCAGGTTTTAGACGGTCTGCGGGGACGTCACGGAGACTACGTCCAGGTTTTAGACAGTCTGCGGGGACGTCACGGAGACTACGTCCAGGTTTTAGACAGTCTGCGGGGACGTCACGGAGACTACGTCCAGGTTTTAGACAGTCTGCGGGGACGTCACAGAGACTACGTCCAGGTTGTAGACAGTCTGTGAGTGCTACAATCCTGTAAAGTGAACTCTGCATTGGTCACCAGCCTTTTGGCCGCACGCTGCACCGCTCACCTGGAGGTTATTCTGCTGCCACTGCTGCTGAGCTCCACCCTCCACCCCAGCATCCGCCTGTAAGCTCTAATCCTACCTCACCCTTCAGGGGAAGTCAGCATTGTTGCTCCCCCGCTGTGCCTCGCTTGATGATTCCTTTTGGGGAGAACAAGTCGACTTACTTCACTGTGTTTTGACAAAGAGAGGAAAGACCGCACACACACACACACACACACACACACACACACACACACACACCACTTCCCCGGGCTCTGAAGTCTCATGTGTCAAATTTCACTTAGAAAGCGAGCGAGCGTTCATCAACATGTCATTTCACCGTCCAGACGCCCCCCGTCATTACAACACAGGCACTCACCCTGAGAGAGAGAGAGACGGAGAGGGTGGAGGAGGCGAGTTAAGAGCTCTCCCAGCAGCACCATCTCCTTCAATCCATCAGCAGAGTGGAGTAACAGGGAGCAGCGACACTGAGGAGAAGACACATTTAAATAATTGAAGTGTCTCCGCGTCCTAAACTCCTTAAAAAGTTCTTCTGCTGCTGACCAGCAGACGATGGGTCCGGATCAGACCAGGTCAGCTGGGTGGGAGCTGGTCCGATACTGGTTCTGTTCTCTCTGGTGACATAACAGAGCATGGTGGAAGCACAGTTGAACTGTTGGTTGTAAATCTCAGTGGTGTAACTGGGAAACCGGGCGTGCTCGTCGTCATAGAAACGGATCACTGTGATTTTTATTGCAACTTCAGCAACTTCTGCTACGAACGAACAGAAGGCAACGGTCTTCACTGTTAACTGGCTGTTACTCATGGTATGTGACCAGTCACACAGTGCTGTAGCTGTGACGTGAAGCCGACACATTGGCAGCTGCAGTTCCTCAAACGTCCACTTGAGGCTTCAGAGAACCGACTGAGGTGCTTCAGTCTGGATCAGATGCATGCTGACCAGTTCTGTAATACGGGAGAGACAGACGGACTGATGCAGATAATGAGACACTGAAGTCGTAAAAAGAAGAAAGAAGAGAGGTTCGGAAACTTTGGAAAGTGATCCTACAATCTCGTTTCAGCAGCAGGATGAAAGGAGAGGAGAGAGGATGAAAGGAAAGGAGAGAGGATGAAAGGAAAGGAGAGCGACGGTGAGGAGGACGTGAACAAGAAAGGGATAAAAAGAACTAGAGGACGACGAGGAGAAGCTGAGGCCTAACGTGCTCGTGAGATGGAAGTGAAGAAGACGACGACAGCCAAACATGAAGCGACCTACAGTTTCTTCATGCTTGTGAAGATCATGAAATCACGCAAGAATCCATCATGGCCGACTTCAAGCTCGGCGTCCTCTGAGGAAACAACAGAAGACGTTGGCGTAGATGCTGCTACCTCGTACTTCTTCACTGAGAGAAGAGCAAAGAAGGACCGTGAAGATTAACTACGTTATTTGATCTGATTGGTTGAAGTTAGCCATGACAGACGGTGACAGACTGACTGTTCATCCAATCACCTGCACCCTTTTCTAAACAGCTTCCTCTATGCTTCTTCTGTAGACGGTAACAAACCATCAGCTGAAACACAGTTGTCGTGGTCCTGCTCCTGAAGATTGTTACGCACTTTGATAACATCCAGAAACGTTTCAATTCACCATCTGCCTCAGGTTGATAATGGAGCCTGCAGAGTCAACAGCCAGTGAATCATAATGGGAACGTGCTGCTTTTAAAGGCTATAATGGAGCCAATAACTTATATTATTTATGTAGCCTCATATCACAGATTACAGTTTGCCACCAGGGGCTTTAACAATCTGTGCAGTATGAAGGAAGTCGCTTTAGACCCTCGATGGAAACAAACAGGAAGGCAGACATTAAATACAAAAAGTCACAATCAAAAATACAGATATTATATTGTAAACCATCCATCTGCAAAACGATGGAGGCCTGCAGACAGAAGTATGAAGTGATAAAGGATTAGCATGAAGATGTTAAACAGAAGAAGCAGAGTTGTTTATTTAGCAGATAATGAAGGGTAAGGAATGGAGGGAGGAGAGAGGAGGGTAAGAATAAAGCCTGAGAGAGCGATGGAGGGATGCATGTGATCCAAAATGGATGAGGTTACAGTGTTACAGCTGTAGCAGTTAGTGTTTTCCATTATTCATCTGGCGGTCGAGTCGGATTGAGGTTTTTCATAACCACTGATTCTCGTCAAGTGGTTTCAAGTTGTTTCACTCGGTGCCCACGTCTCCAAAAATATGAATTTTACTCCAAAAATCCTGAAGAGCCGCGTTTTTGTATAGACGGAGTTGTTTTATTACAAACAGCCTCCTCGATCATGAATGAACGCAGAGTGTGTTCGCTGAGATCGTTTGAATCTGTCAGTCGGTTGAGGAGCCAAATGATGTGGATTAAAATTCCAGTGCTTCCCCTCCTCTTCCATTATTAATGTCAGCAGTTGGACTGTTGTGTTGGTGAAGTAGCAGAGAATCCAGAGGAAGCACAGTCTGGCTCACGGGAACTGTAGGAACAAGCCTGCCATCGGTCCGTCGCCTCAGAGCCGAGTTGGCAACTGAACATGACAAATTGCTCTAACGTGCTAGCTAACAGTATGATCAAGAAGCTAGCAGCGTGACCTTTTCCTTTGTGGGGGTTTAGCCATTTTAATGCCGGGGCTCACCTCTCCACGTGCCTGTTGTCCAAGGGCACCATCACTAACTCCGCCCAACACCACTGTGATTAGTTTTAAACGAATATAGACACTACCAGAATAAAATACCAGAATAACAACAATGGCTGCAGCAGTGTTGACACAGCACTCTGGAGATGTGGTTGGCTTTGTGAGCCTCGTGGTGTCCTGCTGATTTGATTTGTTGCAGTCCACAAAGAATATGGGAACCAGCAAAATTCAGCTGAAACGTCATCATCATTAAAACCAAGTGCCAACCTCTGTGGCTGTGAAGTAAAGTTCCAAAAACTGCAAACGTCCACTTGTAGCTGGCTCCAGAAGTGTTCAACTTCACAGTAGAGAGGTGGATGTCGTCAGAGGTGTCTTGTTTGAGCATCTAGGCTTCATTCATTTGCCCATTTTTGGATTAGCTGGAAGCCGACGGAGGCAGAACTGCCAGGATGGAGACGATCAGATCCACCACACTGAAACCTGTGGAGGACGTCATGATGAATGCATCCATGTTTAATCCAGTGTGTGTGTGAAACTCGTGTTTGTTTTCATTATTAAAGCTGCAGTTTCTGACCAGAAGAGCGACATCGCTGTGACACATCTATCAGGCGCTCCCTCCCGCCCTGCAGCACCACCTGACCTTCCCGCCCACCTCCAGTTTCCAGACTACACAAATACACAAGAGGCAACGCTCAGGCACGCCATTCACACAGATAGAAGAAAAAAACAACCACATGGAGGATGAGAGAGACAAGGACAACATGCACCCAGGGATGACAGAGAGACACAAGAGGAGGACGACGATCCGGATCCAAAACATCTGGAGCGAGAGAAGTCCCATGACAGCAGCTGGTCCAGCTCGGAGAAGCCTGAATGAAAAGAGAGGACAAGGACGAGAAACTAAAGAGTGAGGCGGTGAAGCTGTGATGGTGTTGAGTGTGCGGTGAGAAATGTGTTTTAATCATAGCAGACTAATTGAAAGAGTGGATAGATCAAAGTAACTGAAGTCATTTGTTTGAGACCTCAGACGAACACGTGACTCGTATTACATGAACTTTCCACCTCATATACACAGCTCACCCTAATCCCGAAGTTTCCCTGGCTCTGCAGGAATGACCCACACTGACTGGCCCTGAGGGTTATTTTGGGCTTTTTCATGCTGTGTGTCTCAGATCTGCTCTGTCTCAAACTTCTAGTGCCTCTTCTGCTGTTTCTGGATCTCTTGGGAGTTTGTTCTTTGAAAGTTAACTTTGGTATTCTTTAGAACCGGCAGCGCCGTCAATTTATGTCCATTCAAAATGTTTGTTTTTGCCACTGATGGGCTCACACTGTAATTTCACATTGTAACACTCAACACGGTTTGTCTCTGTGCAGTTCCAACAATCATCAGCTCTGGTTTGGTCGAACTAAACTTAAATATCAGGAGAGGAGCGAGTGGAAAGTCAGGTATGTTGTAGGTTAGGTTGTTGTGATGAGCTGGAAGGCGAAGCTCTTGATTTTCCAGTCCGTCTACGTTCCAACCCTCGCCTATGGTCATGAGCTTTGGGTGGTGACCTAAAGAATGAGATGGATAGAGATAGGATGAGGAGCTCGGAGTAGAGCCGCTGGTCCTTCATGTAGAAAGTAGCCAGCTGAGGTGGTTCAACATCTGGTTAGACCCAGAAGCCGCTGGAGGGACTGTATAGCCCACCTGGCCTGGGGAACCCAAATGAGCAAGCTGAACCCTGCAGAGATGTCGCTCTGCAGTCCTGGTCCCCAGTTTCTCGTTACAGGTAGTAACGTCATTCAATTTTAATCTCTCTTAGTGTATCTTTAACGTACACTTGAGCAATTATACTGCACTGTTCCACCACGCTCACAAGAACATATAATGCTCACGGATGCATTACATCAGCACTCATCAAACATTCAATGTAAAATGAATTATGACTACGAGCATGTGATGAATGTTAAAGTCTTGTTATCTATGAGACGATACGTTAGAGTCAGTGCTATCCAAAGAAATGCATAATAATGCATCATTAATAAACCATGTGTCATAAGTCATGTCACTGCTTTATCTCAGATGATATGCTCGGCGTGTGTGCACAATAAACCACGTCCAAGGTCTGATTTAGATAAAGTGATTTCACAAAATGCAACATTCACAAGATTCTTTGAGCTTCTTCTTAAAATAGCTTTTTAATATTTCATGAATATTATTCAAAACAACAATCACTTAAAAAAAGATCAGAGACTAAATTAATTGTGTCCTTTCCGAGCCGTGATGTTTAATTAATTTTAATTGAATGCACCGGCAACTGATTAGCATTTTCAGACTCAACAATGTGTGCATGACAATTCATTCAGTTAATAACATTTAGAAGCTGTTTGGCTATTTTTGAACAAGCGCTCCACTGATTTAACAATCAAAATTAAAATCGAAGCAGCAGAGCCACACATGCATACTTCTTCCTCGTCTAAAACTGGAGCCTACGTTACCCAAAATGCAACGCTGACAGTTCTGATACGCTCACTTTTTTCTACATCAGCACCCACAAATTTGGCTGAGGCTGGATGTATGAAAACGTCCAACCAACCTAACCCCAGCCACCACCTCACGCTCCCCAGAGACACTAAAGGTCAGACTTTTTAACTTCATAACTTTCTTCTATATATTCCTTATTTATAAATAGTTTCTCATCAACCTTGTGTATATGAGCTGCTGTAACAAGTGAATTTTGTGTAAATGTGTAAAATTGTTGGTGTTCCCTTCAAACGTAAACAGAGGAGAGCAACAGGACAGATTCAAGATTCCAGAAACGTTCTTGTCTATCACAGAGATGTATCGGAGAATTGTCTGAGGTTACACACTCATTTCATAAATCCAAAAGAGAAGGTGCATTGAAAAGTGTTGGCCCTCTGTTTGGCCTTGTTTTTAGTTGCAGAGGGAATGAAAACGTGTTTCTCTTTTTGGACAAAGATCTCTCTGAAGCTGCTCTGTGGACTGACCTCCAAGTACATGTCATTATGTATACAGGAAGGGGATGGGTGAACTCCGGTTGGATTTACATGTTGTGGTCAGTCCATAATCCATTGACTTGCAGTCCTCAGACATGGTGCAGAGTGTGTTTGAGTTCACTGTATTAAAAGCAGATGAAAGCTCCATGAATAAAATCCTGACATAAGACTCTGGAGAGCCGAGGTGCCGAGCCTCTGGATCCAGAACAGCAGGCCCTGCAGGCAAACTGGAGCCGGTTCAGACTCTTGTGGTGGTAAAACCCCTTTGTGAGGAGGATGGAGGTCAGCGCCACAGGCCTGAAATCTTTCATGGCTTTAACATGGAGCTTTTTTTTTTGGGAACAGGGATGATGATGGTTGTCTCCTTCCGTGCTCGTGGAAAAGCTGTACCACCACACTGCTGCCCAGCTTAGCCGTGTACTGAAGCACATGTGGTCCAAAGAGATTTCCTCAGATGTGACTTGTAGGGATGTCGCTGGTGTTGGTTGGAGTCCAGTCTTCCAAGGGGTCAGTCCTGTTGAACCTGATGTAGAAGGTGCTCTTGGCATTGGATCTGGACTAGTTTCTGAACACTGACCATCATGGCATTGATATTTCGCCATGCGTCCCTCACATTACTCCTGACGTATCGTAGCTTGGCCACTTAGAGACGGTGTTTCAGCTCTCTGGGTTTGTTATTTACATTGAGTCTGACCTGTTTAGTTGGGGCACAGAGTCCTGCAGAGTCACTTCACCAAACCTGGATGTGTTTTCAGTTGTCTGTATTTTGGCAGCAGTAATAATACATTATAATCTGAGAAACCAAAGGGAGGACGAGCGAGCTTGGTACCGTATGTGCCAGTTAGATGATTTATTGTCCACAGCCTGTACAAGCAGAAGAACATCAATCAGCAAATATCTGGGACATAAGTCCAGCTTCTGTCCAGTCGTGTCGGAGATGTGAAATTCTGCTCCCGCTGTTGGAGCAGTGACGACAGATTTGGATTTATTTTATGAAGAAGATGAGAAACTATAACTCATTAACAACAGTTAGCTCATCCAGGCCACACAGGGATTCAAACTTGTGGCCTTGCAGTCACAATAACCACTTCTGTAACATCTGGGCTGCTGTCGGAGCCTGCAGAGAGCCGTGATGGAGATAACAACACGTCGTAGCTGGTGGCTTCATATAAAATTAGACTTCTCCTGTCAGAAACCATCAGATGTTGTTCCAGAGTCATTTAAGGGGCCAATTATGGGTTTCCGTCTGTCTTTAAGGCACTTCTGCTTCATTAGAACTACATTAACAAAAAGGAGATGACAGACTGCAAAGTTCACGAGTTCAATCAGACACCAACCGACAAGCCTGACGAAATTTTGTTGTTTGAAACTCTGCAGAGCTCCAAACTCAATCTTTTATGTCCCATTTGTCCTTCAAGCCTGCAACATATTTTTATTCAGCTTGTACTCTATCCACGCTGTTTTTCTACTTCACACACAATAATTGTTTGAACTTTTTCATGATCTCAGATACTTGAATGAAGCAGCCGTTAAATTTTTAAGCCCGAGGCTTCGACTGAATGAGATCATTCTCGCTCTGTCAGCCAGATTCAATACAATATTGTTCTGCTGTCGTGTAATGGCTCAACAGAAAACCGACTCCTGGTGCATTTTTGGGTGGTCGGCCCATTATTTATGAAACATAAATGTTCTTTGACTTTAGCCAGATTATCCTGCTCACATCTGTGATGCTGTGCCACATTGTTTAGCATTGCTTTGTACATGCAAACAGGATTAGAATCAACAAGGCGTTATGACCAAGATGCACCAAATTCTGCTCATTTCCAGCATCATTCCAGTAGAGTAGCTCTGCATGATTAACTCAACTCAGAAAACATCCTTTTTTATCTGACACCGGCTCTGATTCTCTGATTGACCAGCTTTCTGGTTGCACCCAGACTTTGTGACTACTGCTTCACCGCTTTGCTGTTGTGCACGTCAGCTTCAGCAGCTTAGCTCGGACAATAGAGACATGGGGCAGTGAATCTGATGAATTTACAGTTTATCAGACACAAACGAGACACAAATTAGGCTGGAAAAAGTATAATAGACGTTGCCAGAGTGTTTTTTTTTTTTGGAGAGCGGGACTCACCGATTACTGCACAAAAACTTTCAGAACTTTCATTCCAGAAAATGTTTCACTTTCCTTCACTTTCTGGAAGACCGGAGCGGTCCAATGGTCACGTCTCTGTGCGTCATGGTTGACGATCTCATTTCAACTCTTTGGGTGAAGTAAAAAAAAAAAGGTTGAAACCTGAGCTTTCTGCTCACAGAGGCCTTAAAAGTTCACTCATGTTGGTTGTCAGGGAATCATCATTGTGAGTAAGTGCATTAAACAGAGTGATCGGATGTGCCAAGATCTCCTCCAGTTAGACAAAGACAAGACAGAAATAAATGTTTTTAGTCAATGAAGAACAATCAGTGTCTGACACTAAAGATGACACATCATGACAAGAAATATTGGTGTAGTCAGGACCTAAAAAAGATCTGCCTTCTGTCACCTTATAGAATATATTAAGACTCAAAGGACTCAGCAGTATTTAGAAAAACCTGTCCATGTATTTATCTCCAGTTGGCTTAACTCTGAAGTCTTTACAAAAGTCCAGTCCTCAGATCACTGCACTGTCCTGTCTTTGAAATACTGTTAATAACGAGTTTATTTCTGTTATGAAGTGTCCAGACCTCTCTGTTTGTCTGAGTCCCAAACCAAACGCGGAGAAGCAGCATTCAGTTTTTATGTCCTCATATCTGAAACAACCTGAAGTTTGCTGCAACTCTCAGTTCTTTGAAACTTTTCTGTCCTTCGTTGCATTTAAAGTTAAATTTGGGCCATGCTTCATTCACTGTTTTTGAATCTCATTTATGTTTGTCTTTTCACGTTTCCCCGTATTACTTAGTAACACTAAGAATAATAATATTTCCTAAATTATCCCCATTGTTCCAGATGTTTTGATGCGATCACGTAGAATAATCCAGACGGTCCTCACTGTGAAACGCACTGTATTCATCAATAATCTAAACAGAGGTCCTCTTACAAGCTTTCCAGAACTTTGGTCAAAATGGACCCGCTGAGTTCGACGTGAAATCATCACGGTTCCTCACCACGCTTCCTCATGCTGTTTCTCTCCACTGTTTCTCAAACCAGAGCTGGTGATTGTTGGACCTGTGGAAGGAAGAGTTTTATTTTGTTTGTGTCGAGTTTGAATGAAGCGTTACGAGGTAAAATCATTGTTTTTGTCGGTGGTGTCTTTGAATGCTGCGATATAACTTGCTGCTACTGGTTAAACATAAATGTCTATCTCTGTAGGAATGTTTCCATAATGTTGTCAGACATTTATAAGAATCTGAGCCGGTTGGTGGCAAAAA
The DNA here is from genome assembly GCA_036365135.1 of Miichthys miiuy. Taxonomy (NCBI): domain Eukaryota; kingdom Metazoa; phylum Chordata; class Actinopteri; family Sciaenidae; genus Miichthys; species Miichthys miiuy. The sequence continues at coordinate 1,949,080 of CM071607.1, read as the reverse complement.
CCAGAACTTTTAGTGCATATACGCAATGGCCCAGTTATGTTGCTCAATGCTGGACCAACTTCAAAGATTGTTGTACACTGAGACATATCACAAGACATTTCTATCTAAAGTTAAAGTAACAAACTTTGTTCTCGTGTTGAATCATCCATGTGAAAGGAGACCAGAAGGAGTTTTTCTTTTTTAAATAAAGAAGTTGAGGAAACATTGTTTATATTCAGTTTACATCGTTTGAAATGAATCCTCAGAGGGCGGCTGATGAGAATTGATTTTTGGTGAAAGTTCAGAACTTTTTAAAAAATGTTTTACCAAAAGTGAATGCCTGCAACAAGTTCATTAGAAAAGTGAAAGAAATGAGGACAAATAATTGAATCAATTGAGTTTCTTTTGCCTTTTAATTATCTCTGTGTGGCTCTTAGTCCAGCTTCGTATATTTTATAGTTTTGATGATGAAACTATTGTTAAAAAGTTTCTTAGAATACCTTTTGTGATTGAACAGTACTTGAGTCAAGTGTGTGTTTTACAGTAAGTAAATATCAACAATTTGGTCAGATATCTCTTAGATATATTATAATTCACTCAGCATTTAAACCAAGACCAGGACTGAAACAACGGGTCAACTGGACCCCAAACAAAACCAGACTCTGTTGACCAAACTGGTCATTTTACCTTGCAGACTTACTCTGGTTTGGTCTAAAATCCTCTTTCCACTGTTCCAACAGTCCCCAGCTAGTTCGTTCACATGCAACTGCTCAGGACACCGTTTCTCCACTGTATCTTTAAATATGCTGCTCTGTTAATATTCAAAATCCTGTATATGTGACCTTTAAGTTGTGGTTTCAAGTCACTCTGAAGGTTCTGCTGACTGCAGGTTCTTAAGTTGGATCTTTTTGTTTATAACTGTGTTGTTATCTTCTGTTAAAAATGTTGCAGCTCTGACGAGAGTTGATATATTTTGCATGACACGTCCCAGACTGTCCAATCACTGCGCTGAGCATGGAGGATATCTCATTCTGCAGCACTGAAGTCGATAACTTGATCACAATCATCAGTTGATTTTATTTGCACTGTGGCAGCGCCCTCACTCTTGTTACCTCCCCACAAACAGCAGAGCATTGTTTTTTTTTTTAATTCAGTCCAATTATGCCTGAAGATTAGATTTTCCATTCCAGCACCACGGCGGGTCATTTCCCCGTTCACTCGTTCATTTCCTGCGTCCTCCTGGGTCTTAACGGCACTTTGAGATTTAATACAGTTCAATAACAAATCATCAGAGACAGAAAACTTCTCATACTGTGTGTGTGTGTGTGTGTGTGTGTGTGTGTGTGTGTGTGTGTGTGTTGAAGGGTATCTGTGGGGAGGACCTCGACGTCCACAAGCTCTTTCTCATATTTCCAATCCTCCGCATCAATCATGTCTAATCTATGCATTTGTTGTAACATGTCTGCATGTAGGTCAGAGATTATACTGTGTGTGTGTGTGTGTGTGTGTGTGTGTAACAGATAGAGAGCAAACACTAGAGAGATTTGATTTTTCTTCTCTTTCATATATTTCATTACTCAGACATAATGAGTATTCACTGGCTGGCGAGAGTCTTATATTTTTCTGTAATATGTATGTGTTGTGTAGGTGTGTGTGTCTGGGTGTGTTTGAGCACACAGTTTCTCGTCTTTATTACCAAGTCAACTCCTCTGAACACGACTTCTCTCTCGCATCGATAGTTTTATACTACACTGTAAAAGTGTGTGTGTGTGAACATGTGTCTCCCCCACCCTTACGTTTATTACAAAGTCACCACCCATCCATCATAGCTCTTCATTTGTCTTCCATCATCACGTCTGGCCGCCCTCACTCGTCCTGCTGTGAGATTCAGAGCACGTTTCCACTTAAGCAGAGTTACAATATTCAACATTCAGCCCACGTGTGACGCAGCTAATTCTAATTCACGACCGCGCCGGCGACAGCAGCCGCCAAAACACTTTCCTTCCTTAAACCGTCTTCATACTTTCCTGCCGCTCTTCCAGCTCTTCTTCAATGACACAAAAATAAAGAGTTTGTCATGAAATGTGAAAAATAAATGTTTTCATGGTAAAAAACTGTCAGCTGTGGCTGCCAGAATTTTGACCATAATAAAAACTTTTTCTAATATTACGGTAAAAGGACATTAGGACTCTTTAAGGGTGACGTTTTAGTCATCAAAAGGAATGTTTTACCATCCAATCAACAAGAAAAAAACATGTAAATAACGTTTTTTCCATGAAATATGACGGTATTTTACTGTACAATTAACATTCGTTTAAAATACAACTTTATTTTGCATAACTTCCTTTAAAATGACATAAATAATGGTTTTTCCATGAAATATGACGGTATTTTACTTTTTGTCACTGTATATAACAAAAAACATTTTACGGTAAAAAAAGAATTTTACCGTAATATTTCCTAATATTACGGTAAAAGGATGTTAGTACTGTTAATTTCATGTTCAAGGTTGGTGTTTAACTCCATATTTTACCATATAAATACACGTTTTTACCGCCAAAAGATCGGCATGGTAAAAAACTCTCTGCTCTGAGATTCAAAAGTTAAAATCTTTACTTCAGATGTACAGATGATGTTGGAAACATATTAACCATAAAAGCTTAAACACCTGCCAAATAACGCCAAACTACTGTTTCAGTTTTATTTGTCATGTGCAGGTTAACACGGAGTCAACACAACAATGAAGAGTGTCGCTCACATTCAGAGCAAATAGCATCTCTAGACATGGAAGATAAAGTAAGAAACAAACAATAATAAACAAACTTTAGAAATATTGAACGTGTTTTACACGCTGCATGAATGTGAAAGGCTCGTCTGAGAGCTGAGCTTGTGTCAGAAGTATCCGCCGTGGTTTGTGCTTCATTTGAATGTTAAAGCTGAAACTTCAGGCAGTAACGTGTCGTGAAGAGTCTGAAACAAAGTCGACGTGTCTCCTTTCACTTCGAGCTGCCCAAAGCTAACATTAGCTCCACTCAGTGAACATGACAACAAACATTAGATGAACAATATTCATATTCAGCTAGAACCCTCCATCTTTACAGGTTCACACAGGTAAACATACAGATAGTAGGTTCGGCATCATTGTTTCCATGATTTCCACTTTAGATGCCGGAGCTTTGGTAATTATCACGAGAGTCCAACAACAGAAGGCAAACACCTTTTCACCACGTGACGTCTCTTAGTATGAATGAATAAAATGCAGTTCAGCTCAGCGTGTAAAGAGCGATCACCATGTTCACAGTCAGGTCTGCAGACATTCACGTACAGTGCGTTCACATTTGCAGTGAGATCAGATTGCCGACTTGTCAGGAAATGTGACGTTGCCTCGTTGCCTTCGCTGCACTGAGTCCGTCACTCTTCACGTTCACTTCTGACACGACGGCGCCTCGTTTACCTCGCGCTGTTTTCTCATGAAAAACCTCCTGATGCACCGACGATCTTTCACACTCGCTGAGGACATCTTTCAGTTTCAACACTCACACTTCACGTGAACCCTCCATCACTTTGTTTTTTTATACTTTAATAGATACACTGTGAAAAAAATGGCAGATTTTTACCGTAATATATACGCTAGAACTTTTTCTGTAAACTTCTTTTTCTAATATTACGGTAAAAGAATGTTATTACTGAAATTCTGTTTTTCCACATAATTAACGTGAAAATATCCCATGAATGACGTATAAAATAAATGTTCTGCCATCAAATATAATGGTGTTTATCGTACACTGTAAAAAAAAAAAACAGTTTTTACTGTAAATAACCTGGCAGCTGTGCCAGTTTTTACCGTAATGAATCTACATTAAGTAGAACTGTTTCCAGCGTTACGGTAAAAGGATAGTACAGTATTTTACTAGTTTTACCGTATAAATACAAGTTTTTACCATCAAAGGAAGTTATGCCGTATTATTAACATGATGGTTACTAAATAGATTTTTCTGATGCTTCATAGAGAAGTTACAAACCGTGGATAGACAGAAAGCTCCCACATGGTTCTTACACCATGAACAGTCCTGCTGGAGGATAAACGGCAGATTAATGGATTTTTCATGTCGTTTTTGACCTCCAACCTTTCCTGTTGCCACAAACTGAGCATTTGCATGTGCCTCAACTACAGATATGATAATAAAGCATGTTATTACACCAAAATAAAGATTTATTTCATGATTTATATGTTAGGAGGGATGTGTATGAGCCTATCTACACTTAAACAATAGATATACCTTTTTCTAATATTACGGTAAAAAGATGTTTGTACCGTTGATTTCACGTATAATGTTGTTTTTATATATAAGATTTTACAGTGGAAAAACTGCCAAACTATGACAGTAAAAGACATTATACATTACGGTGTTTTACTGTATAATTAACAGGCTATAATATGAAATACTTTATTCTGTTTTTATGACATTTTAAAGGACTTTATAAAGGTTGACATAAAATATGACTATAACAAAATAAACAACAGTTTTTCCGGTTAAAAAAACTGTCAGCTGTGGTTACCAGAATTTTACCGTAATATTTCCATAAATGGAAATAAGTACTGTTGATTTCACGTATAATGTTTGTATTTTATTCCATAATTTAAAATGTTTGTAGATTTTACAGCGAAAAACTGCAAAACCATGACGGTAAAAGACCGTAAATTAGACTTTACAGTGTTTTACTCTATAATTCATATAAAATACTACTTTATTCTGTATTCATACAGCATTTTATAAAGGTTTTGACATAAAACATGACTATAAACTATTTTACAGTAAAAACCTGTCAGCTGTAGTTGCTAGAATTTTACCGTAATAAATACGGTATACATTTTTTTTCCTAATATTGCCGTAAATGGATATTAATAATGTTGATTTCTATTCAGTATCCAGCACGGTTGGAACTGACATGAAATATCACACGAATGCCGTATAAATAAATAAAGGTTTTGCCATTAAATATTACGGTGTTTTACCGTACAGTTAACAGTCTCTGATATAAAAATACTTCAAATACTTTGTAAAAATTCCTTTAACATGGCATATCAATAAAGGTTTGAAATATGACTGTTTTACTGTACTCTCATACTTCATGGGATATTTGACGGTCTTTTACTGTAAAATCTACAGACATTTTTAACAGTGTGTGTATCTGTGATGGATGGATGGATGGATGGATGGATGGATGGATGGATGGATAGATGGATAGATGGATGGATAGATGGATGGATAGATGGATGGATGGATGGATGGATGGATAGATGGATAGATGGATGGATGGATGGATAGATGGACGATTGGCTGTATGGGTGTGTCTTTTTGTTCGAGCCTCTCCCGCACACCAACACACTCCTCTGCCAGTCAGTCAGCCACGTGCGCCTCCAACACCCGCCTCCAACCGGCGGGAAGCACGCGCTGGAATCTGCGGCTGCAATGTAAACTTTAAACCGTCTGTGAGACACTGTTCCCGGCAGCGGCTGTCAGCGACACACCGGATCACACGCGGAGGAGGATGCACCGGACAGACGGAGGGAATCTGACCGGCGCTGGTTGGTGACGCTCCGGAGCCCTGTGGCGGATTACCGCGGTCTCTCTCTCTGTGTCTCACTCTCTCTGTCTCTCTCTCTCTCTCCACCGGCGGCGGGGCGAGTTTTTTCCTCCCCCTCTAAAAATAGGCGAGTTTCGGTGATCACGCAGGCTGCCGCACGCCTCCACTCCGAGACGTTAACCTGAGATCCAAACTGTTTCATCTTCTTCAGCTGATCCCGGAGCTGCTCGGTGGATTAACGCCAACAGTGTGTGTGTGTGTGTGTGTGTGTGGTGTGATTTACTGCTGATCACGGAGGACGGAGCTGGACACCGCCCGGACCCCGTCGTCTTTTCTTTTTTTCCTCTTCTTTAAGGCTTACCGGACCGGGATTCATCCCTCCTCCGGTTTCCACACAGACTTGCAGCTGTGCGTGCTGTGCGTGCTGTGCGTGCTGGCGGATGGAGACGGCGCACATTAGCGGAATATTTTTTGGGGGGTAGAAAATGTTTTATTGGTGAATGATTGCTGAAGTGCGGGGCCTGCACCTGCACCTGCTGGGAATAACTGCGTGTTTTTATGCGTGAACGGATGCCCGGAGAAGTGAAAAGGTTATCCGCACTCAAGGACACCCTCCCCGGCGTCGGTCGGTGGGTGTAGGTGGGTGCGCACGGATCCCCCAGCTCCACTTCTCTCTGCTTTGGAATGAAACGGCGCGTTTGCACGGATGGCACCGGCTCTGTAACGTTAATTGGGAGAGGCTAGCGGGAGTTTATCATCCACCCTCCTCCATCCATCCATCCAACATCCACCCTGCTGCTCTGCTCTGGATCTACGCCTTCGTGAGTGTTGGTGGTGGCTTTGCGCGGTGAGACCACCGGCACCTGGATTTTTTTATTCTTCTGCTGCTGCTCCACTGCACACACACACACATACATACACACACACACACACACTCCCGTTTATTCAGCCACAGAAAACTCCTCTCTCTCTCCGCGTGTGTGGATGAGGAGTTGGGATAAGCCCGGCTGTGATTAAACTCCTCCGTGAGTGGACGGACCGAGAGGAAGAGGAAGAGGAGGAGAGGTGGAGATCGATGAAGGTAAGGCTGATTGATCGGCTGTTAATAATGCTGTGTGTGTGTGTGTGTGTGTGTGTGTGTGTGTGTGTGTGTGATGGCGGAGGATGCTCGCTGGGACCGAGCTCTGCTCTGCAGTTGATTTTTCTCTCCTTGCCGCGGTGCCAACAATAGTTTGATTCTCAGAGAGCTGAGGAAATGAATCATCCCTGTAATCTGATTACTTCTGTGTGTGTGTGTGTGTGTGTGTGTGTGTGTGTGTGTGTGACTGCTCTCTCTGTTTTCGTCCTCTCGGGCTACACACAGTTTATTTAGAGCTCTCCACAATCGAGCTCAGGCGTGCCTGTATGGGAATGTGCGTGCTCGCGCGCGTATGGATGCACCCGTTCTCGCGCGCATGAGTGTGTGTGTGTGCGCGTGTGCATGTGCGCGCCTTCTATCTGTCTCACTCTCTGTTTCTAAAGCTGCCTCATCATGCCGCTCCAGTTGACTGGCGTTACAGCCACATCTATTATGCAGGAGGCGAGGAGATGAGAACACAAGGAGGGAGGAGAGGAGGAGGTGAGGAAGGATGGTGAAGGAGGGTGAGGAGATATTCACTTGCACGTTGCATGGTTTGACTCAGATTGTGTGCAGATGGATGAGAGCTGGCCAGACTAAATGATGTCACCTCTGAGGTTACCTGTGCAGAAAACACACACACACACACACACACACACACACACACACACACACACACCAGGATGGAGACGTGGTTTGGTAACAGAAGCTTTGAGAGATCTGAAGGATCTTCACTGACACAGTCCAACGTGGAGGAGTGTGTGTGTGTGTGGACAGATGAAACCAGATGATGTGTTCTGGATGGAGGAGACGTTCAGAGTGTGACAGGAGAGGCTGAGGTGTGTGTTCAGTGTGTTTGGAGATCAGATGTTTGCAGAGTAACGAGGAGCTGCAGTGCCACACTGAGCACCTCCATGCTCACAGCAGCAGCATGCAGCAGCTTCTTCAGGACGGTCACATTCCCTCACAGATGTTCAGAGTTTACTGAAACCACGTTTGGGAAACTTGGGTCAGAATTTCTTCATGTTTTCTCGCCACGCTTGACAACATGTTGTCACCACTTCATCACACAACTCCATTTTGCCCTTTGCAACCGTTCCTATGGGCAACTTAGAGCCACCAATTAACATGCAAGTCCACACAGACTGTTAGTTTGTTTTGTTTCCTGTATATGGTTGCAAAGGTAAACTATCCTCAGGAATTTTGGTAATATTCAAAATCAGAAACTCCATTATGGAAATAATGTGTAAATTGGTTGTAACTGAAACAAACTGTCACATCCAAACATAAATATAAACATTTATTTCAACAGATTTATTTGTAAGTTTGAATTATTTTATTGAACAATATTATGTAGTCCACCAGCTCACGTGTGTGTCTTCAACAGTCTCTGTGTGCTCTGGGCTCTAAAGTGTGGTCCAGGTACAGAAATCACCTGTGCAGGTAGGGGGCGTGGCCTCAACAGCCCTGCAGTAAGCAGTGTGCTATGTGCATGCGATTGAGGAAGAGCAGATATTCAAGTGTACCTGCATGAAATCTGGATGTTTTAGTCAAGATGATGATAAAATATATTTTCACCAACTATATTTAAGTTCCCTGTCAGAGGGCCAACCTTCAGTTTTGTTAATTCCTGTTTATTCCCATGGAAAGTTTCCAACTTGGAAAATTTGCAATCCTATTTTCCTCTTTTATTTTGTAGTTCTCCCTGTCTGTGTCTTGCGTTTCCACTTCCTGCCTTGTCTTCGACGCTGCGCCTGTCTCTGATTGGTTTTACCGTTCACCTGTCTCTCATTGATTCGTCCGGCATCGTTCTGTTGACCAATCAGAGCACAGAGCACTCTTCAGCCGTAAACATGTCGAAGCTAAAGAGGACTGATGCTGCACAGAGGTTGAATCACACACGCTGCTTCTGTTCTTGAGTCTGAATGTTGGTACACACCACCTCCGTCCCGAAGACGTCATGCAAGTCATGTAAGATGCCACGCTGTGATTGGTTGTAGGCTGATGTGTCGTCTGTCGTATCCCTCGGGGCAAATCAGGACGAGACTTTGTGACCCTGTAATCTGTTAATCTGACACAGTGACTGTCTTAATACACAAAGATCATGTAGTCTGAGTCATTATAGAAACTGAACAGAGCCCACAGAGAGCTGTATGTATGCACAGTGTAAGACAATATGTTCATGGTCCAGTTTACGAGCTGTGAGGGATAAATATGATGAAATAAAATGATACGACCGACATGAAAACAAACAAAGAGTATTAAAGATACAACGCACCATAACGCTGAGCCCTGAGCTCGGTTCTCTGCAACCAGCCGGCCCCATCAATGGAGACAATGCCCCCTTGAAGTGTTCCTCATGTCTGGTCTACTCCGTCATCAGTTCATTTTTCAAAATAAAACATCTCTCTGACTCTGATAATCAATAAAATGACCCACAGACCGGTACCGGTCCACGGCCTGGTGGTGCTCTAGATGGTGTGAAGACCATGTGGGGGGCTCTGATGTTGGTTTAGAGCTTCAAATGATGTCAGAGGTCTGAAATAGTTCAAGTCCATGAATCCACCTGGAGCGCGCTCACTGGAGCAGTTTGACCTTCTGATTGCCTGATTGGTCGCCGCAGTGTGACATCAGGTTCGGCTGAATCTGAAGCTCAGCGTTTCTGCAGTAACGTGTGTTTTCTCCACAACACTGGATTTGTTCTGAGCTTCACTGTAACAGAAAGGGATCCCAGGTCCGATGTGAGACCACGAAGAGGTCCAACAGACACAGTCAGGCCACGTTTCTTTTCATTTGAGAGTCATGATCCATCGCCAGCTTCAGGGGTATCGGTGTCGAGGCGTCGGACAGACGCAGGTCTATCAGACCTCTCTGGACTCTGAGGTTGTGTTTGGGATGAGATGAGCTGCAGCAGGGCAGCAGGTTGATGTGGTGATGTTAGCAAACATCGGCTAAGACACGACACTAAATCCGGACCACCGAGGAGTCACGGCTTTACAGCTGAACCTGACGTCTGCAGGGAGGGTTAGCTAAGAGGACATCTGAGGTGGAATCAATAAAATATGAAACTATGACTGTATTATTGTGGTTTCAGGCCATAGATACGTCTTCATGAACAATGAACAGGCTTCAAGACGACGTCCATGAACGCCTGGTCACATTAGGCAGAAGAGTTCAGAACCTTAAAGAAGCTCAGAGAAACTATTTAGACCTGAAGAACAGTCAGACAGGCAGACAGTCTCTTACTCACACAGTAAACAGACAGATCAGCAGGTAGGCAGGAAGAAAGACACGAAGCCAGACGGGCAAAAGAGCATCCAGAGTCATGCCTGAGCGTGATAACAGAGTGTTAATGCGACTGGAGTGATGCGTTGTTTTGTGGCGGCGATTATCATATGGAGAGCATTACAATGTGCTTCACATCCCATTAGCAGAGAGACACACACAGAGAGACAGACAGGAGATCTCCACCTCCACACTTACTCTCTGCTTTCTCCTCTCATGTGTTTTCCTCCTCCTCCTCCTCCTGCAGCCGATGATGACACATCGGTTGGCTGCTGTATTTTCCCTCCTCAGACTGACGTTCATTTATTCATTTTCTGTAACCGCTCGTCCTGATCGGGTCGTAGGAGCCGAGAAAACACGGCTAGAGGGTCCAAGGCCCGAGCCACAAACTCCCCAAGTTTGAACCTTCTCGCTGCAGAACCGCACTGTAAAAAGGAACCATCTATTTTAACTTAAAGTCTGTGTAAAGTAAGAATAAATGTGTGTTCTGAGTTCATCAGACCAAAGAAAAAAGTGTTATTAAAAATATTGACAAGTTTATGAAATTACTTATGAATCTCCATCTCTCTGCTCAGGGTGGCCTCAGCGTGTCATCGAGCCACCCTTTAAGGACCGCCCACAAAAATCCTGGACTGAAAACTGATGAAAAACTCCTGTTTAAAGACCATGTAAAGGTATTTCTTTCTAAACACATTAAATATGTTGTAAAATAGAAAACATGTGAAAAGATTATATATTACTGAGATGTGGAGTTAGAGGTTTTTCACCAGTTTTCAGTCCAGCATTTTTGTGGGCGGTCCTTAAAGGGTGCCTCGATGACACGCTGAGGCCACCCTGAGCAGAGAGATAGAGATTAATAAGTAATTTCATAAACTTGTCGATATTTTTAATCATTCAAATTTGGCTTTGGCACGTTCTTCTTTGGCCTGACAAACACATTTATTCTGACTTTACACAGACTTTAAAAAAATAAGTTGACTGACAAATTGAGTTGATTTCTTTCTTTTGTCAAACTCGATATCGAATCTGTTGTACTCAGATCTCTGAGTTTACATAACTTATTCACAATTCAGTTCCTCACAGTTCTGCGTAACATTAAGTTTATACGACACATTTAATACTTTAATACTTTTATTTGCTGCTTCTTCGAGAACAAAAAACTCACAGTTTGCCTTCAAATATTCTGCATAATATAAAGACTTTGTTTGGTTCATAACTTATATTTGCTGTTGTTGCTGTGCAGAACGTCATGACGTCATTACGTGAACGTATTCCAGACGTTACGTTTTATCAGCTGACGCCGTGCAGCTTGTCTGACGTAGTTTTAATTTCCTTTCAGCTTCGCTCTAAAAAAAAAAAGAAGTTATTTTCCCGTCTGAGAATTAGGTTGTGTTTTGATCTTTGCAATCTGTCGTCAGTAAACGTTTCTCTTCATTTCCGTAGACGTTAAACGTGATGCAGGCTGCTGCTGTTAATTCCACAGGCGGGTCTCGTTAAAGGGTTGTTACGTAACACCGCCCACCCCCACCCCTCCACAGTGTCAGATAAGCAGGTAAGAGGCCATCACAGATATCCAGATCACAGTGTATGATTTACAGTCCGGTGGAAACTCTGCATCCTGTCTGGTTAAAGAATTAATCTGCGGTTTAATCCCTCAGCCTGGAGCTATACCCCCAATCCCTCCATTCATTCACCCATCTGCTTCTTCATCCATCTGTCCATCCAAACCGGCTGGCTTACTTTCCTGCTTCTACTTTCTTTCTTTCCAGAGATCCTCTGAGTGGTTCGGAGATTCTTACCTGCAAATTTCATTCGACTTTCTCGAACCGTTTCACCTGCTCGGCCGTGCCGTGTCAACAAAGCACAAAAACTAACACCGCCACCGCTACGGCTGCAGAAAATAGGAACCTGAAATGACTGTAATTTAGTTAAATTCCCTCCTGAAAGCACAAAGGATTGCTCTATATTTATCTTAATTCTCTCCCATTTCAGACGAGATCTGTGGAACATAAAGAGGTGTAGCTCTCTGCTCCCGTTATGATCACCAGAACCGAACCACACCAGGTTCTGCTGTTGATTCCTGGTGTTAATCTCCACCTTCCCTCCCACACACACACACACACACACTCTGTTTGCCTGCTAAGGTGTTCATTTCTTCCTTCTCCTCCTCACGCTTTGTCTCCGGTTTATTTTCAGAAGTGATTTTTATAAATGTGCCGCTGAAATGTGACCTACATTTCTGCCCAAACAAGGGAGACACTTCCTTTAATGGAGGAATTATTAACCGAGCCTGAAACCTACAAACGAGTTTCATCAGGATGGATGAACGTTTGTGAAGTGAATTAAAGGTCAACCTGTGCTGGGAAAAAAAAAAAGTGCTGATTTCTGTTTGTTCTGGCATAGAACGATGACTCAGCATCTGTTCATTAGCAGAAATGATGAGTCGCTTGTCACCAAAGTGACAATTTTCATCATTAATTCTTGATTTGAGCTATTTATAAAGAAAAAGATGCTTCCAGCTTCTTAAATGTGTCGATTTACAGTGTTTCTGTTGGATATCTTTAAACTGTGTGTTGGACCAAATACGTTGGTGGAAGACCTCCAGCTCTTCAGAGAGGACTTCCTCTCCGAAGACAAAGGCCTGTATGTGCAGGACAGATGTTCTAGATGTTCGGAGAAGAAGGAGCAGAAATAGAAACACAATTTAAAGCCAGAGATTAAAAGTTGCATCCTAAACGCATTGACAGTCTCATGGCCCGTTCAGAAACCCGTTGTTTTCAGCGGTCCAGCAGAGCGTGATGCTTGTGTCCTCCAGTTCTGCCTCCTCTTCAGTAAAGAAGAAGATTCGCTGACCGAGCCATCCTGGTGACGGCGTTGCTGTTGGTGATGAATTGGTGCAGCGTGCTGACCCTGGCGGCGAGTGCACCGCCAAACGAAAGGCACAAACAAAATATTTCAACCCGTAGTTTGTCAAAAATAACCCGTTTTTTTAAGTAGGCCAGCTCGTGTTGAATGTTTTTTCATCATGAACGTGAAGAAGAAACCAGCTGGGACTCCACAAGTGAAGAATAAACTGAAGCGATCAGGGAGAACATCAGCAACACTTTAACACTTTTACAGACGAACGTCTCGTCTCTCCGACAACAGGACGGTAAAGATCCACGCTCAGAGCTGATGACTCTGAAGCGTAACAAGGAGGACGCTTCTCCTCTCCGTCCTCGCCACTGGAGTGAGTCTTCACATGCGATCTGACAGCCGAGGGATTAATGAGAAAATGGTGCAATGTGTCAAGTTTAAATTGAATACGAGGCGGCGTGGTGCAGACCCCCCGAGAGCCGGCAGGCGAGGACACGCGAGCAGCGCGGCGGCTGTGTAAATTCAATATGGATGTCAGCAGGACGCCGATGTAATGCTCGTCACTTCTCCGTCTTTCTGCTTCCACACCGTCTCACTCTCCGTCTTTCTTCCTTTCCTCTTTATCCACCCGTCTCTCTCTCTGTCTGTCTGTCTGTCTCTTTCTCAAGTTGAAGGTCAGATCTGACAGCTCGTGATGGATGGCGCAGTGTGATTTAAGAGAAGCCAACACAATAACACTGAGTGTGTGTGTGTGTGTGTGTGTGTGTGTGTCCAACACACTTAAATACGATCTAACTGTAAAAAGGTTAATTAATTCGTCAGTCAATCGACAAAAAATTAATTGTCGACCATTTTGATAATTGATGATTTTTTTAATTGATATGTTGAACTAAAAAAAAAATCTGTTTTATAGAATCATAAATCGAGTTATAAAAAAAATAATTTGTTTATTTTAATTGTAAATCAGCCGTTATATCAGTCGATCAGTCTAAAACTTAATCCCCAGATAAATAAATCATGACATGTCGAACAGCTTCATAAAGTCACTTTCTTGTGTCGCTGATAATGATGGTGCGTTTGTTTTACGTCCTGGTGCGGCCCTGTTTGTGGTGGTAATGCTCTGCTGCTGCCGGCTGCTCCTCCACCACAATCATGTGGAGCCTCCCAAAGTGTGTGTGTGTGTGTGTGTGTGTGTGAGTGGCAGGTGGAGGTTGCTGTAAGGTGAAGCCTCTGTAGATTTAGCTCCATTTCACTGTCCATCAAACACAATGAGCACACACACACACACACACACACACACACAGTAAATCAGCTGTGTGTGTGTGAAACCTGATCTCTCGCTCGGCTCTTCTTCGTCTTCGTTTGCATCGTTTTGTTTCGTCGTTTGCTGAACAGAACAATCATGGAAGACTTCTCCTTGTTTCCTTTCCTTTCCCCTCCTTTTGTTTCCTTTCTTTTCCCCTCATTTCCTTTTCTCTCCCCTCCTCTCCTTTCCTTTCCTCATCCCTCCTTTCTTTCTCTCTCCCCTTTTTTCTTTCCCCTCCTCTCTCCTCCTTTCCTTTTCTTTCCCCTCCTTTCCTTTCCTCTCCTCTCCCCTCCTCTCCTTTCCTTTCCTCCTCTTCTTTCCTTTCCCCTCCATTCCCCTCCTTCCCTCTCCCATCCTTTCCTCTCCTCTCCTTTCCCTCCTCTCCCCTCCTTTCCCCTCCTCTCCTCTCCTCTCCTCTCCTTCCCTCCTCTCCTCCTCCCCTCCTCTCTAACAGACCTCAGCAGGTGTTAAATAACACGCCTGATATGAACCTAAAAATACCTCCAGAGACATTTTCCCTCTGTCTCTTTGTCTTTCTCCTCTCCTCTCCTTCCTTCCTCCATCCTCTCCTCTCCTTCCTTCATCCTATGTCCTCTCTCCCTCACCCGTCTCCCTTTAGCCTCAGTGTAAACACAGCCTGTGATTCAGCTTCAGCCTCCTGCTGGGACAGAAAATGGAAGCTTGGTTTTAGCTCCTGAACGTGACGCTCTGCACAGAGGAGAAGAGTGTAGGATGGAGGGATATCGAGGGAGAGGAGGCGTGGAGGGGTGCAGAGGAGAGGAGGTGCAGAGGAGAGGAGGCGTGGAGGAGAGGAGGTGCAGAGGAGAAACCCGAATTAAAAAGACGGAGAGAGGCCGAGAGGATAGATGGCAGCCAATTACAGGGCTCAGCTTAGTGTGAACAGTGGGACAGGGTGCTGTCAGCGCCGAGATAGAAATAGACGCTATCTGTGTGTGTGTGTGTGTGTGTGTGTGTGTGTGTGTGTGTGTGTGTGTTGCAGGGATGCCCCAATCATGTTTCTTTGCTGCCAATCATCTCTTCGCGTCTTTTCAGCCGAGACTGCTCGTGTGTTTTGGATTGTTCTGTTTCACAATGCTCAGAGACCCTGGAAAAGTCCTGGAAAACCTTGAAATTAGCCCCCCTTTCTTCAAGGTCCAGCCTATAAGTCCCCATGTTAAAATGTCCAACAAGAAATGTTCTCAGATCTGCCCATGAATGTGTGTGTGTGTGTTTGCTCTCCCCACACACACACACACACACTCCCTGTCACACACACACACAGTGTGGATGCTGAATGTCCTGTTTGATGTAATGAGTTTCATGGGTGAGTGTGTCCGGGTCATTAAATGGTAATGGTGAGATGAGAGCTAATCTGTCACACACACACTGACAGAGTGATAGATGGACTGACAGACGAGAGGAGAGGAGGGGAGGAGAGGAGAGGAGGGGAGGAGGGGAGAGATTCTCACTCTTCCTGTTCAAAATCTGAAAACATGGCCGGCAGAGTAAAGGCTCGATGCGGCGGCGCCGGCGTCTCCATGGCGACATCCACGTTATCCACGGCGACGTTCATCTTTAGCAGCGAGCTGGTCCGAGTTCAGATTTCTGTCACTTCGCTCACGTATCCTGACGCTCGCCGAAGATTTGTGACGTGTTTTATGGAGCGAGTCGAGCATGAATTAATCTCGTTAATAATCCATCCGTTCATTAAATGGTTCGTTTGTAAAACTTATGAAAGGTGAAGTCTTTCAGCCGGGACCCAAAGTGATCCTGCTGCTATAACTAATGCTCATTGTCACAGTATCACATGTAATATATCAGATTTCTGTTTTAAGTCCAGCAAAATTCAAATAAAAATGAAATGAACGTTAAACGGAGACACAAATGACGTCTTACGTGTTCGAAAAGGTGCCGGAGCACAGATAAAAACATCAGTTTGATCTTATTGATCATGTTTTCAGTGATCAATCAGTCTGAAGTCCTCACTTTGGAGAATGTGGAAACACAAAATGTTAAAAACATCCCACTGGTCCTTGAAATCCTTGAAAGTATGTGAATTTAAGGGGAAAGTAATCAAGGCCTTAAACATTTTGGACATTAAAACGTGTTATTGAAAGCCTCCCAATGTCAGCCGTGATCGAATGCGTGCTTATGGAAAATCCTTGAAAGTGCTTGAATTTATATATTTTGTGCCGCAGAAATTGAAGTTCTGATATTTTTAGTCCTGCATGTGTCTCCCACTTTTGTGCCACTGTGCCTGAAGCCTAACGATGCAGGTTAAACAGCAGCAAGTGAGCGAGAAAGCTAACGATTAGTGACCTTTAAGCTAAGCCTGGAAGGCCTGGAAGGCCTGGAAGGAAGTGATATCTCTTTCCCTTGGATGGTGGATGACCCGCCCTACTCTGCTTCTGATTGGCTTACTCTGATTTACTCTGAGGTTTGTGTTTTCTGTCTCACAGGTGATTTATTGTTTCTTCATTATAATTTATCATCGATTCACTTCTCATGTCTTTAGTTCAGTGTTGTAGCAGTAACAAACCCTGATCTGTGTCTTAAATGATGCTGTTTGGTGCTTGAATTTGAGGGGGTTTAGCCTGGAAAGTCCTTGAATTTGATGTTTGAACCCTCAAACATTGGTTAAAGGCTAAAGCAACGCTGCTCTGCCCCCATGAAGAGCTGACATTTTGGGGTTTGTGTGTTTTTCCAGTGAACGGCAGTGAATATTTATCGTGCAGCTGAAATTGAAGCCGTTGCTCTCTCTGTGTGTGCTCGAGCTCAGCGGGGAGGCAGATTACACCACCGCCGGTTCAATTCCACCCGGAGGCCGTCGTAAAACGCGGGCACTCATGCAACGGCGAGGTGTTCCACATGAAAGCGTCTATTAAACACTATATGACCACCCTCTTTTATTATGTGCCATTACGCTGCTTCAAAGCAGAGACTCTGCAGCAGCGTTTGACTCGTGTTTTAAACTTATTGAGTCACTCACAGTTGACCGAATGACACATCTTGTCATCCGTAACTGTAGCCGAACGGTGAGCGTCCATATTTTCACCGCTGTAGGAAAATGAGAGGCTGTATTTGCATGACAGTGTGTCTTTATAGCTCTGCAGAGGATGAGGGGAGAGAGGTTTAATGGCGCTCATCATAATGCCGTCTTTAATCATTCATGATTCACCTTTCCGTACACATTACTGAATATTTTAAAACCCACTTTTATCGTTTAAATCCTGTCAGGAGGCCTGGCTGCAGGTAGAAGCTTCTAGCTGTGTGTGTGTGTGTGTGTGTGTGTTTAAAGGCATGGTGAATTGAGTTTACACAGTCCTGAATACGTGAAGGAAGCTCTCAGTCACGCCATGTGTCATCAGCAGAATGCAAAGCGGCCTCGCGCCGACACAAACATCTGTTTGGTGAGGACGGATGATATTTAAGATTTCACACACCGCTGCAGATACGATGATGGCTGAGTTTGGGCACAGACGCCAGACAAGAAAAGTTTTTTCAACATCTCATTTTTGCTAAATCTCTCCAACCTCGCTCTCGTTTCTGTCCTGATATTTTCACCTCGAACTCGATTCAAACCGCGAAGGTTTCAGTGAGTTTTGTTTTGCTTCTGTAAGATGTTACGAGGTAAAAATGAAATGTTACTCTTTAATATGGATGTCTGTCTCTGTAGGAGCCTTTCCATATTGTTGTCAGACTCTCAACAATCTGAACCTGTCACTGGACGTACGTTGACAGTTTCACCTCTGCAAGCAATTTAAAAAATTGTTGTCTCCATTTGTCACTTAGACATAAAAATGTAGGAAAGTAGTGTCCAAGTTGTAAAATATCAACTTTAACTGACCAAAACAAATGAAACTATCAGTATTTAATATAAATCATGTTCAGGAAAAGGAACATCCATTTTGTTAGGTGACAGTTTTAATTTGTTTGTACGTATTTAGATTTTAAATCTAATTTTTGAATGTTTTGTGGAGTGTAAAGTTTGTAATTGAAATAGTGAGGAATCTTGATTGGGCGACGTCTGGATGAGCTGGACTACAGCTCATTGTTGCTGTAAATGTTTGGTGAGCGCGCCTCGTCGTTCTTAAACACATGTTGGATGTCTTAACTGTCGTCCGACCACCTAGACTCCCTGTAGACTCAGAGCTTTACGACGTCTCACAGGTGGTTTATTCTACAGACAGACAGTTTGTTCCTTCATATCATTTCTTTCTGCTTCAGTTTTAATCGGTGCTTTTTGCTAAATACCAAACTTCTGGTGGACCTGAGGTCAAAAGCATTCAAGTCCACTTGAACAGACTGAACCATGTATTGAGTTCATCTTGGCCACGGTTAGGTAAAGGTCGCTCTGTCTGTCCTTTTGAAGGAGGCAGACTTCCTCATTTGTTGATGGCCATAAATACTTCTCTTCATAAAACATTTTATCATGAACGATCAAATTAAAAGTTTATGTTCTGTTTTACTGTCTAAAACCTGGACGTAGTCTCCGTGACATCCTACAGACTGTCTAAAACCTGGACGTAGTCTCCGTGACATCCTACAGACTGTCTAAAACCTGGACGTAGTCTCCGTGACATCCTACAGACTGTCTAAAACCTGGACGTAGTCTCCGTGACATCCTACAGACTGTCTAAAACCTGGACGTAGTCTCCGTGACATCCTACAGACTGTCTAAAACCTGGACGTAGTCTCCGTGACTATCACAGACTGTCTAAAACCTGGACGTAGTCTCCGTGACTATCACAGACTGTCTAAAACCTGGATGTAGTCTCCGTGACGTCCCCACAGACTGTCTAAAACCTGGACGTAGTCTCCGTGACTATCACAGACTGTCTAAAACCTGGATGTAGTCTCCGTGACGTCCCCACAGACTGTCTAAAACCTGGACGTAGTCTCCGTGACTATCACAGACTGTCTAAAACCTGGATGTAGTCTCCGTGACGTCCCCACAGACTGTCTAAAACCTGGACGTAGTCTCCGTGACTATCACAGACTGTCTAAAACCTGGATGTAGTCTCCGTGATGTCCCCACAGACTGTCTAAAACCTGGACGTAGTCTCCGTGACGTCCCCACAGACTGACTAAAACCTGGACGTAGTCTCCGTGACGTCCCCACAGACTGTCTAAAACCTGGACGTAGTCTCCGTGACTATCACAGACTGTCTAAAACCTGGACGTAGTCTCCGTGACGTCCCCACAGACTGTCTAAAACCTGGACGTAGTCTCCGTGGCGCCCCACAGACTGACTAAAACCTGGGCGTAGTCTGTGACGCCCTGCAGACTGTCTAAAACCTGGACGTAGTCTCCGTGACGTCCCCGCAGACTGTCTAAAACCTGGACGTAGTGATCTGGTCGTCTCCATCTTGGCGGTCCTGCCTCTTCCGCCTCGTGACTAATCTCAAGTGGACGTTTGATGTTTCTGGCTCTTCCTGTGTTGGCTTGTTTAGTACTTGTGTGTTAACATGTTGGTCGGACGAGGGTTAATACTCGCAGGGTGACACTCACGTCTTACTTGATACAGACCGGCTCTACCTGAATGCTAAACATGTGACCTACATTTCCTTAAAGACGCTGTATTCTTCGGCTAAAACTACAGGAAGTGCTGACTTTGCTTTAAGAACATTGTGATACTTCCAGGCAGCTTTGCATTGACGGCCTGGACCATGCAGAGATGCCCTCAGACATTAATCACGGGGAAATACCTGCAATCAGCACATAAAGACGCTCTGAGGCAAAAACTGAGAATGATTATTTCGTCATCTTCGACCTTCGTCCCACTTTTATCTCTGTGCAGGAGAAACAGGGGAAGTTATCAGTTCTAGCGGCTGTCACCTGCGTTCATGTGCATTTGCTCATTATCTTATCAATATCGTGGATGAGTGAGCTGCTCTGCTGCAGCGCTGCAACCCGACCTGTCCATTAGAAACAGGAGCTGAGGGATTAGAAAGAGCTTATTGATCAGGGGATCATTCCTCGTCTTCCTCGGCTCCTCCGCTGACCTTCAGCGGGATTCCCGAGGCGGTTCAGGCAGATTTAGGCGGAGCTTTATGACAATGGGATGAATTTGACACGAGAGTGAAAATTCGGCTTAATTGGTTTCCGGCTTCAGCCTCAGCGGTCGGCGTCGTCTTCAGGGACACGTTTTACCAACTCCCTTTCTCTGTTGAGGCTCTGATGGAGATGTTATTTCTGCTAATTACATTTAAGTCGTATCATTTACTTTTCTCCTAATTGTAACCAATCCCTCTGACATGATTACTCACGCTCCCCTCAGGGATTAATAAATTATGTTTGATCTTAACTTGATTTCTTTGTAAATAAATTGGTTGACTTCCTGCCAAAATGTCTGTCGGAGCAAACAAGATGATCAACCACCCACAAAATTTACCTGCAGGTAATTTGCCATCCACGTTTCAACCCCAGCGACGAGCAAACAGCTTTCAGATAAGCTTTTATTGGCATTTCTGCTTCGTTAGAGGCGGCAGACGAGAAAGATTGAAGAGCAAATCTGGAGACACTTTTGGTTGTCAGATGCAGAGACTGGTGCCTGTTATTGTGTTTATTGACAGCTCTGCTGCAGTCGTTGGAGGAATTTTCAAGCCAATTTTCAAACCCACAAATCTGACAATATGCCCACGGTCCACTTACCAAACAAAGAGGCCTCAGACTGTGGAGGTCGGCTGGTTTTCTGGAGCTTTACTGCTCGCACAAGATTCACAAGTTTGAAATGAAAAATGTATAAACTGGAAATTTGGTGCAACTCTTTGACGTTTTCAGATATGAGACATTCATTTTATTGTCGGCAACATATTTCCCACAGAAAACTGGCAAACGTAACTTTTATTTTGATAGTCATGTCCCCTTAATCTCATTCCTGATAAATCAGGAAGATCAGCAGAACTTTGGCTGAATCCAAATGTCCACCACCTGCAGCCCTCACAGACATTTAGATAAAGTAAATGTTTTACACATTCTTAATTAGTTCTTTTTGGTTTATTAGTTGAAAAATCTATTAAATCAGTGACGTGTGGTGAATCTGCAGACAGTCTGCTTTGTTTCTGAATGACCCTCAGCGCTCGCAGACTTCCTGAGAATGTCGATCGGTGACGTCCGGACATTTGGATTCAGTCTTCGCCTCTGATTCACTACGACAACAGAACTTCCTCTTCAAATCATCTTTATTGTCACATATACAATCCCAACGAACAGCAGCATTTGTTCTTTAAAACCCATCCTAAATGTTACCGGAAGGATTAACGGTAGTGCTTTGGTCGAGAAAATGAACATGAGAGACGTGTTTCGACCGACAGAGATTCCTTACCGTGTTTCGGTAGTCTCGGCTGTCAGCCAAATGCATCTGTTGTTGTCATAGTTACGACGGATGTTGGACAGAAAGATGCGTAGCTGTCCTCGAGAATGCCTTTTTGTTTATTTATTCATATCTGACTCATAATTTGGATCCTGTTTGACAAGCGAATACGTCTTTTCTTGTTTCAACATAACTACGACGACCACGGACACGTTCGGCTGATGGTCACCAGTTAACACGGTCGCTTGTTTAACCGAAACACCGGGAATCAAACCCAGGACCTTAAAACTGGGAGCTAGTGGTTTGATCCCCGTGTTTGTGTTCCTTGTTGTTCAGCGCCTTCTTCTTCTCCATCATTCTTCCATGCATCTTCTTCCTTCCCCATCCATCCTGTCCTCCACCTCTGCCTCACCATCTCCATCTACCCTCAGTCCTCCATCTCTGCTGCCCTAACCTTTCGCCTCCTCGCCTTATCTCTTTTCTCCGTCCTCATCACTTCTCCTCCACCCTTCCCCTCGTTGCCCTCAGCCTTCATCCTTCCCTCTATCCTTCACGCAGTGTCCTCCACCTCACATTTACCCCTTTAACATCTCCTCCCCTCTCCTCCCTGTCTCACCCTGACCCCTCCATCACCTCCTCGCCACCCCGTCTCCTCATCTTTTCCTCTCATGCCCGACCTCTCCGGTGCTCGCCATCTCTCTTTCTTCTCCTCCTCTCATCTCTACTTCACTGCCATCATGATTGTCATTACAGGGGAGGTTAAAGATCCTATCATTGCTCTGAGATGTCATCAGCACACACACACACACACACACATAAATGCACTCCCCTCACAGCGTCGACGTGATGCAAGTTTGTGCAGGCAGAATTACCCGGAGCAGTGTTTGTGTTCATAATGACTGTGTGTGTGTGTGTGTGTGTGTGTGCGTGCACGCCTCCCTGTGTGTTTGTTGATCCTGATATAGCCTCAGTAATAATCCGTTACGTGCCGTGTGTGACGGCGTGGGCAGAAATGGCCGGGCTGTTTGGTCTGATAGAGTCCGCCGTGCTGTTGAGAAATAATTCTCAGACTGTGGAATGAGGCCAGAGCTCGGAGTGACCCCCATTAACGCAACCTTACAACTCATTGTGAAGGGAGGCCGCCGCTTCATCGACAAGACACACACTCACCTCTCTCTGACTAATGGCCGTGGACCGGGACAGATCGACCTAAAGACACGAGACGTGGCGATGTACGGAGGCCCGACATGGTGAAAGAAATCATTTCTGTGCTGCCGTGTTTGTTTTTGGTACAAACCTGCGTAGGTGTCATGATGACTTCTGTCTGTGGTGTTTCTAATCTGTCCTCTTAAAGTGGGGAAGTTGCAGGTTGTTGCAGGAAGAACAGCGATGGTTGAACTGATAATAACGAATTCATTCTTTGATGCACACGGACAAAACAGTTCATCCTTGTCTTCTCGACATTAAACATCTAAATGAACAGAATAAACTGTTCATTCATGTACTTGCTGAACTGTATGCTCAAATGAACAAAGAGAAATGAGATTCATGACATATACATTTATTTTTGTATTTACATTTATCAAACCGACCGATGTTACGGACGTTGCGATCTCGTGCTGAAATCTCTCAAACTGATGATGATGATGTTTTCTAAGTACAGATGAAGACGGCTGTCCACCTCATCAGTCTTGTGATTGTGCTATCTAGATTTCCACGTTACTCTGACGAGGACTGACCTCCAAATAACAAACATGGATTCTGTCCTCGCCTCAAAGAACAACAGAAATGGCGTACGGTCACATTTTTATTCAAGATTTCAGCTTCAAATGTGAAATTTTTTGGTTGTTTTTTGGTCTTCTTATTTTTTTCATCTTTGGGTTGTGGATGAAATGAAGCTCTTCCTTGCCACTGCCACCATGTGTTTGCTCATGGTTGGAAATGTTGGGTCTCTGTAGATGATATTATAAAGAGTATACGGTCAGGCTCTGCTCTGTATGGAAAGAGTGAGGAGAGAACTACTGTTATGATTTGGCGCTATATAAATAAAAGTAAATTGGTTATTTGAGGACGTCTCTTTGGGAAACTCTGATCAACATTTTTCATTCATTTTCTGACATTTTATGGACCAAACATTAGAGAAAATGATCGACAGAATCTTAAATTGAAATAACCGTTGCTAATGAGTCTGAGCTCTTTGAAACTGGAGGTTGTATTTTGTCTCCTCGACAGTCTTCTGCTTCCTCCAAACTAAAAGTCTCCGGAGCTTTAACCAGGCAGCTCAGAGTTAACCGTGAACCAGTGTCCTGGAAAACGCTGACAAACTGCCAGTTTGCTTTCAGCTCTGAGGACTTTTTGGTGACTCGCCAAACTGACCGAAGGGACGGAGTCAAAAACCAGAGTTTCTGCACAGCGGGGGGTGTAGCTGGTATACGTAGCTGTAATTTCACATTCTGTTTACAGCTCTTCTGAGGCCTGTAGCCGCTCGAGCGCTCGCCTCCTCTACTGTAACTAATGACTCGCCGAGCTGTGCCGACGTCAACGGCAGCTTAATCAAGACGGGAAACATCTAACGAGACAAAGCAGTGAGACAAAACTGATCCCGATGTTTTATTCTGGAAACAGGTGAAATAATCAGGAATTAATGTTAGAGCATGAAGAACGTGAGAGATTAAACAGATTAAAACAGCCGTTCATCGACAGATCCATCCATCCTGCACCGTGCACCGTGTCCAAACATATTCAAACGTTTGTGTGAGGATTTCCAGGAAAAAATCTGAAGGCTTTATCCATTCTGCAAAATTAAATCAGAATACGGACAGGAAGATGTTTATGCAGAGTTTGATTGAGCAGAACTGTTTTTTTGGATTAACGTCATGCTTTACATCCTCAAGTGAGCACATGCAGATTTATTAACGTTAGAGTAACGTTCGTCATCTTGGCCTTGGTGATTTGATCTGCTACTTCATGGTTTTATTAAGTTCTGTCCGTCTCATCCACGTTTCTATTTTAGTACTTGTGTTTCTGTGTTGTGGACACATGGATCCTTTCAGCCCTGCTCTGGTTTCTCCTCTGTAATCCATACGTTTTATCGAGTGTTTCCTGAGGTCACACGTGGCTCGGAGCTGGTTCTCAGTAGAGAAAATATATCTCTGACAGGACGCCTGTAGCTGCTACAGATTAGCGACCTGTTTAGCGATCGACGCTTTAAGGTTAAGGGTTAAAATTAATACTGAAGGAAGTGGAGTGCATCGAGGACATAGAGCATAAAGATGGAGGTGGTCTCTGTGACAGGTTTCCAAATAGATGTTATGAACTCAAGTGGATGTTGGACGAACTGCAGTCTTTAGCTCTTGTGCATTGGCTTCTCTTCACAGCCACAGATGTTCCTGCTGGGTGATGGAGACATTAAGTACACCACCATGGTCCAAAGTGTTTTAAACCTGCGTTATACCATGCATCAACATTAAAACGGACTCCCTATGCCTCGCCCCCACCAGAGTAGTGAGAAACTCCCGTTGGTGGAACGTCCTACCAGTTCCTACCAGATCAGGGGCGTCCCTCTCTACCTTCACAAACCTCCTGCAGACCTCCAGCTCTTCAGAGAGGACCTCCTCTACAACACTACCAACAACTGGACCTTGATTCTGTGCATGTAGCCGCTTTTTGTTGGCCATGAAACATTCATAAAACTGTTTCTGCCGCTAAATTAATCTTTTTTATGTGTTCATATCTTTTGTAATCACAACTCAAGGTTCATGTTTTATCAAAAATATTTCCAAGGACGAGAACAAACCGACACGCTTCACAACGCTTGGTCTTCTTTTCATATCTGTCAAAGGAAAACTGTTGCTGGGTAAGATTTCTCTATGAATAGATTTCAATCGTATCACATAAAAAATGTATTAAACATACATATAGACAGCCGTTCCCTCTGGCTGACCCTGTTCCCTGCCGTGTTTCCTGATATACTGTTTGCACTCTGATAGCTGCCGGTCGACTGTATCACGGAGCGTTACAGAAGGCCGACGGCTCTGGATTTATTTCTCCATGTTTGAATACAAAGCATACATCAATTGGTTAGATTTCCATCCAGGGAGAGTGTTATTGAAGCCCGACGCCTTAACGAGCGTAATATAAGCTGATATCAGAAATCATGATGACATTTGTGTACCATGGCTGTGCCATAAAAATGCTAATGTTGTTTCTCTGACAGTGGAGGAGGTGGTTGGATGATTAGACAGAGTGCCGCTGATCTTATTAGATCAAACACTGCCATTTCACTCAGTGCTATGCAGGCTTTACTCATAAAAACACTGATATGCCACGTCTGACGTTGATGTGACGGGATTCAGACGAGTCCTGGCCAAAGTCGATGGGATGTGAGAGACATTTAAAGGTATCATCATAGACATTACCATCCAGAGGACATTTCTGAAGTAAAGGAAGCAACATTTCGACATTATGATGGCAAGTTTTAGCTGATGATGTTTTTCTACAGACGAGCTGTTAAAGAGCGTCTGCGGGGGTGAAAGAGGTTTTATAAACCTGGAAGTCCTGAACGTTTCTGGATTAGGAATGTTGTGTTAATCTCATTACATTAAAGAGACGACCGCGCTTTAATTCACGTTCGGTTCAATGCAGGCAGGAAGTGGATGAGGATTTACTTTAATGCAAAACTAGAAACAAACGGTCTTTTCAGGAAAGTTTTCTCACAAATGAAGAAAGATGAACTCAATAACTCTGAAGAAAGTGTTTGAATGTTTGTGGTTTAGTTTGTATGAACTAGTCCTGAAGCATTTAAACAAGAAAACGATGGTTCATATTTGATTCATCTATCACTGACATGCCTGCCGCTTCCTAAAGAACGTACGAACGGCCCTGACTTCAAGGTCAGGCATGACTTGAATAAATAAACAAACCTGACAGATCATGAGTCACTTTGTAACCCAGAAAGAGCTTTTTAAAACCTTGAAAATGGAAGTCCTGACCAACGTATGGCGGTGATTACTTTCACCACCATAAAAACATTGGATCGGTTCTGCGATGCGAAAACAGTAGATTAGCATTTTAATAGAAAATTCAGAAAATACTCTGTAGATTCATCAGTAAAGAGTCATTCTCCAATATAAAATTAATCATTTGTGATTTTGGACTTTTTGTGTTTATTGAAATTTAGGTGATTTTTTTCACCATTTTCTAAGATTCTTGACTTATTTATAAAGAAAACAATGATAGTAATCTGATGTCCTCATAAACTACGATACAGATCGCTGAGCATCGCCGTTGAATCGTGGCTTTTGTGAATGTGAATTTTGGTGTAAATGACGAGTTTCTTTGGGTTGTTACTGGATGAAACAGAGTTATAAATCTTTATCCTCTGTGATATTGTGATATTAAAAATCTAAAATCTTGTTTATTTATTACCGTCCATCAGACGGACGAACCGTTAAGTAACACACGAGAAATCACTCAACAACAACAGGCCCCCCCCTCGCCGCCATGGTCCGCTTAATACGGAGGTTGTAGCAGAAGAGATTATTGCTGTTACCATGGTGACCTTTAACACCGTAATACAAAACAGTGTTTTACTCTAAATGCTCAGATATGTCTCGAATGTCACAAGGAACAACCAGAGCGAAGATGAAGATGTAAACGCTTGACCCTCACAGAAACACCTACACGGGATCAGACTTAAAATACATACATGACACGCTAAAGTAAACATACTGTACGCGAAGATGTTCACCGTACACCCACACACTTGATCTTCTTCTCTTCACCTCCTCCTCCTCTCCTCTGTCTGATTCCCTCCATCTATGTTCCTCCCCTCTGTCGGACAGTGAAGATGGTTAGTGAAGCGAGGGGCAGAGGAGGCAGTAATAAGACCTTCCCCCGGCTCTGAACACTCAAAGCTTCAAACACAAACACGAGATGAGAGGGAACAACTGCCTCACATGCTTCCGGACATCCATGTTTCTCTTTCCATCTTCCTCTTAGAGTCTGGCACCACGTCTGCGTCAGATCTCCTCCAGGCTGTTTGTGGTATTATCAATGAGGTGGAGAAGGGGTGGGTGTGCGTGTTTTATAGCAGCATACCGACCTCGTTAGCCAGCGCAGGTGATTGATAACGCTTTATGTGTTTATCTAATGGCATTTTAACCATGTGCTAATGTCTGCTCCCCCATTTACACACAGCACCACTCATCTTCCTTTGTTTTTTATTTCCAAATTCTTAAAGCAGAGTGGTCGATCCATCTCTCTGAGAGCCATTACCTTTGTCTTGTTGGCAATAATTGCAAAGAGAAAAGTAAGGGGAAGGGGGTACTTTAACTTTACATCTTGTTTTGCCATTAGCTGATTTATGCGAAGCAGCTTTTCAAAAAACAAGTTCGCAATCAAGAACCGGAGATGCTTAAGACAGGAAACTGTCACACTTAAAGTGAAATTTAAAGGACCAGTGTGTGTAGGATTTAGTGATATCTAGGACATACATTAAAATTAGGCATATAAGGATAACATTTTATTTAAATTAAACATGTGCAAAGATGCAAACAGAAAACTACATTAAAAAGTAATACTAGAAATCTCTCACTCTCACTCTCTGTCCGTCCTGGGAGAGGGATCCCTCCTCTGTGGCTCTTCCTGAGGTTTCTTCCACCTTTTTTCCCTGTTAAAAGGGTTTTTCCTCACTCGAACCGAGGGTCTAAGGACAGAGGGTGTCACTCCCTGTACAGATTGTAAAGCCCTCAGAGGAAAATGTACTTTGTGACTTTGGGCTGTACAAATAAAATCTGATTTGATTTGAAATATAAAATCAATGAAAGTCAAAGCATTTTCTGTACAGAGTCTGTACGGGTCCAAAGCGTCCAGAAAACAGTGCATCCAAATGTGAACTTGTCAGTTGTTGAACATCTGAGCTGCACTGAACATTATGTAGAGGCTCTAATTATATATATATGTATAATTGGGTGATCTGTGAGTCATGAAGGGGCAAAAAAAACCTGACGTCTTCCAGTTTTAAAATTAAAAACACACTAGCTGACTGAGCTTAACCTTTCTGCAGTTAATTGTGATATTTTGGGTGTTCCAAATTTAAAAATAAAATGTGCTGCAAAGGTTTTCTATTTCCATCCCGAGTAAATCATCTCATTGGATTTCACTGGTGCCCTTTTTTTCTGCCACGTTCCAGCAGAACCATATTTGCTTTTAAATCTCATAACTCTGCTCCAAAATAAACCCCCGCTGGCACCGGCCGTAACACCTACACTGCCCAAAGTGACATGCTCAGAATGAGATTTCTATCTGCTGTTGACTTTATTCAAGATATTTGACATCATATCTCATTTAAGATACAAATTTATGCTGACAGACAGATTCACAGGGAAACTTACTCGATAAAGTTTGTGTCCAACTTCTTCAATCAGCGGTACCACATCTACTATTCAGTTTTAAATTATATTTTTGTTTAATACAACCTTTAATATAACTAACTATAATTTAAATAAAACTACTTGGCCTCAAGCACCACTCAGCATTTAAATTACAGCCTAAATGGCACGCACAAATTTGATTTTTAATGGCTATTTTCCATTTTAATATTTATTTTTTCCACTTTTGCAGGCAAGAAATCATCAAATTAAATGAACTCGCGGCTTCACGTTTTTGTTTTTAAACATGCATCATTTTGGTGTCATTTTTTGCAGTGTAACGGTCCTTATGAGGAAACCCCTGGGATACATTTGGAAGATTTAAAAAAAAAAAAAAAAACCTGAGCAGCATGTGATTTATCTTATAATGCCCAGATCTCCAGAGCCCCTCATTACATGGTAATTATTCCGTGACGCCGGGGGCAAAGTGCTTCACTGATTTACTTAGTGAAGTGGTGGAATTAGAAAACACTGAAACTGTTTTTTTTCTTTTTTAGGCTTTCATGTCAGGTTGAACCGCTCACGTCAGATCTCTGAAGCTTAATTTAGATGTTCGTGCTTCTCTTGATTAAAGAGACACGCCCCATCTCAGATGTTAACGACAGTCAGCGTGCTCATCCTTCTTCAAACACACCTTCTAGAGATTGTATTTTAATAATGCTAATTTGTTTTCCTAATTACATTGAGATGTAAATGCCGGCTGAAAATGCTTTTTTTTCCAGTGTAGGAAGTGCTGCTTTTATTAACAGATGTGGTTCGCTTTAGGCATCAGGAACAATTCCCACTGTCGTAAATATGTCCAGCTGTACTCGAGTATTTGTTCTGATTACATTACTTCTGATCAAAAACTAGCGAGTCGACAACTTTGCTAACATCAACCAGGTCACCAACAGCAGACACAACAGCAGACACAGCAGCAGCTAATATTACTGACTAGTCCAGCAGCAGTCAGCCCAGCTCGGCGTCTGTCTTTCAGCCTTTTATTTCACCAAGCTCTCACCAACCACTAAAAGTCAGTCCCAGATTTACTCTTGTCCGGCGGCTTCTTGCTCGCTCACTCTCTCCTTTTCTCTTCTTAGCTTCCTCCGTCAGCGTCCTCTTCCGTCTCTTCTCCTCTGCCATAAGCAAACACCGCCCACTTGTCTGGTTCTGGTACAACACCACTCTCCATCAGCATTACCCCCCATTCCATTCCCTTTCCAAACCTTTGCCCGGTGGTCCTTACCTTCCAGTGTAAACAGAAACAGTTCCCTGGTGCTCTTGGTAACGTCCTGGACAGGATAGCTAACAGCTGCTACAGCTGGCAGCAGTTTACTTCACTGTCCATCAGGAAACTCTGTAATCCGGAGCACAAAGTTATGTAGTTAAAGAACAGACGTATGATTGACGGAGGCATCATTCATCCTATTACACTTCACTGTAGCATCATCGTGTTAATGATATTTTGTAGCAGAGAAGTTGCTAAATGTTGCTTTAGGTTCCATCCTGACCAACTCTGCCCAGATAAATTATAGCATGTTCTTCTAAAGACAGGAAAAAATCACTTCTAACAATAATGTAAATGGGGTAGTGGGTTACAGGTTCTAATGCATTAAACTATTCTTTGAACTTATAATAATTCCTCCTCAGTTCAGGTCAGTTCATCTTAGCTTAGCAATCTGTTTAGAGAGTCGATCCCTTGTCCATTAAAGGCATTACACGTCTCTCCTCCCATCTCTGAAATGATGAGCAAGTGCAGAGAACATCAGTACTATCCCATCAACAAGACAAGCTCTCCAACCATTAGTCACCTCAGTCTTACTCATACATCACATTAACATAATGTAGTTGTTAAAGGCTTTAAATACACGAGGAGGCTGCGGGGAACCAACAACCAACTTCTGCTGCTTGAAATACTCAACTGCCACAATGAAATAAGATGTTTCCCTTCATAAAATGTTTGCTTTGAGATACAGACAGTATGTATTGATATCCAGCAAAAGTCCGAGGTCATTGGCAGTCTGAGTTTAAAGACGCTTTGGCAGTATTGTTCTCTGAATTCAAACCTCGGTCTTGTCTGGCAGACTGGACAATTGTCTGTCTGTAATTTAACAAGCAGCAGGTGTCGAGGCAGGAAATGTAGCCGTCAAAGTCAAACACGTCTAGCTGGCTGGAAATCCTGACATTGAGACGTGAATTTTAGGATTTCCTGTTGATTGTAGATCCATTTTATTTAAGCGAAGTTAATTCAGAACCATTTTCCGTTAAATTAGGAGACTACTTATTGGGCCATAAAACTTTCACACCTCATTTAGGAGCAAATGGTGTTTATAGCATCGTAAACCTTTGCAAGCTACGCGTGGTTTGTCATACATAAATGAGAATTAGCATATGAGAGGATGTTAAATCTCCACAATTGAGGCAAAAAAAACTGATCATACATTTTTTTTAATGGACCCTAAACCGATCGTCTGTATCCATACCTTTTATTGCCCGGCTCCTAAATTAAATTTTCTAATGCTGCTCACATTTTATCTCTCAGAAACATTGTTGTCTGTGTTGAGGAGTTATTAGTGTTCATCTTTTTGGGCTGATCAATAAAATGGGCTTTACTTACCTGCTGTTTTACTTGAGAGGCCAGACCATCAGTCAGCAGGGTGCTGGCGAAATACTAGCTCTTAGTTGTAGACTGAAACCCTCTCTATAGGTTGAGTTGTTTGTCGGGTTAGCAGATCAATATCACATGCTCTTCCCCTTTAGCAAGTGGTCTTGTTCATCTCTTTTTAGATATCAGGGTTAAACGACACCTTAGTGTGTTTCCACATTAGCCTGAATCTATACTCTGATCTGTTAATGTATTTTGAGATGGAGGCGTGGGGGCTAACAAAGCGTTCTCATGTTCAATCAGTCTTTTAACGGATAAGCAAAGCGCTCACGCCCACTCAGTCTCCCGAGTCTTTAAGCATGCAGCAGTTGGCTGTTGTCCAGTGGTCATTTAGTCCATGTGGCTCCCAATATTCAGCTAAACATGCCCTTGAAAACAATAAAAAACAAAAGGATTCCTCCTCACAGCCTCCGAGATGGATAAGGAATAAACATGCACAGCGGTGGAATATTAAGTGTGTTTATTTGACCTTTTCAGATGAGCCGGATGATCTCTTGAGATTAAAATCTGGAATTTAATTTGGAAAAAATGGTAGAATAAGCAGAGTGTGATGGAGGGGGTAGACGAAACATATTTACGTTGACACAACATGGCCAAAAGTGCAAGGACACACTCCTGACCACCTACTGTTGCAGTCTTGTGGTGTGTTGTAGTTTGGCCTAGGTCTTATATCACAACCCAACTCATACAGGGGGGATGTATATGTCCATGTGTTTCTTGGTTTCATTGTTTGTCTTCATTCTATGTTCAAGCTTTCCTGTCACTCCTTGTGTTTTGCTTTCCCATCTGGTTTAGACGTCTGTTTTGTGTTCTGGACTTTGGATTTCGCCGGTTCCT
This sequence comes from Miichthys miiuy, assembly GCA_036365135.1. Lineage (NCBI taxonomy): Eukaryota > Metazoa > Chordata > Actinopteri > Sciaenidae > Miichthys > Miichthys miiuy. The sequence continues at coordinate 1,916,722 of CM071607.1, read as the reverse complement.
TTTTGGATTTGTTTGGTTGTTTGGACTTCCTTTCCTCCACCTTTTGAATTATGCCTGGCCGACAATCCGTAAGCTTTTGTGCATTCACTTTTGTGACATTAAATCATTGTTCTGCAGTAGCTCTGCCTGCAATTTGGGTCCTGTTCCCCATGTTCCTGGTTACCTTGCTCAAACTGTGATATAAAGAAATGGTTTCCCCAGTTTGTCAACCACATTTAATGCCATTGGTAAGAACTGGAAAGCCAGACTTGATCACCCATCATCAGTGTTGGACTTCACTAAAGCTCTTGTGGCTGGATGGGATCAAATCCCTGCAGCCAGGTTCAACATCTGAAGAGTGGAGGCTGTTAGAGCAGCACATTAATGCACATAGTTTCTGAATCTCTTAGTGAAATGAGATATTTGAATGACTTGCACTCTCAGCCTTTTAGAAAACTGGGATCGTTTTCTCTGTCCTTGTCCCATGGGTGTAATTAGTGCTTCAGAATAGAGTTAATGGTTTTTTAGTACGTTCTGTCCATCGGGTTATCAGTGACATGGATGGATCGGTCTGTGATGGCTTCGAAAATCAATTTACATGCAAAAACGATGAGTAAATAGATTGTTGCATGGACGGAAGGGCAGGACAGGAAAGACTGAAAGACACAGTAAAAAAAGTCAAAGGTGGCGACAAACCGTGGGAAGACCATGACCAACAAGACTGAGCCTGAGATTGATCAATACAGAAAAGCTGTTTAATGTTTTAGTCTATAATTTCTTCTTAATTAGATTTTCAGTCCATGATCCAGCCCCAAATCTAAAGATATTCAGTTTACTGTGTGATTTTCTGCCAGTCGACTCATCACTTTAACTGCCAGGAGAGGAGAGAGGCTGCAAAAGAGAGGAAAGTATATGAGGTATGGACAGTAGGTGGTTGGACAGGACAAGAGAAATGAAGACTTAGAGGATAGAGATATTTTTTTTTGCTCTGTTGTCTCGCTCTTTTTGTCAGATTTTTATTCATGTCTCTTTCTCTCTGTCTTTTTACAGAAGTATAGTCGCATGTTATCTGCAGAAGTTCACATCAGGGTAGAAAGACTGTCAGAGCTGGAAGCAGCCCAAAAAAACACCTCCAGATTTATTCTCCCCGAAGCTCCGCTGTCTGTCTCTGCTACAGTTTTCCCCGGAGATCCAAAGATTTGAGTCAGAGGATCAATCCGTGATCCAAATGTGAACAAAAAGGTCGCGTCCTTGAACAAAATTCAAAGCAGGATTGACGCTCACCAACAAATTGATAGATTGACAAGTTGTCTACACGTTGTTTTAGCTGCTAGACAATCTTATTGACATTTTCCAACACTGTTTATTCCACTTTGTGTTGTTTGGCTTAAAACACACAGTGCTATGTATTTCTTTATATCACAGTAATCATAGTTAACCACTGATTGGCCCTTTGGAGGATAAAGGTATATTCCTGATTGTCTCAGACCTCTTAAGCCTTGGAACCAAATATTTGACTCCTAGGATGTCCATTCGTTGGGTAGGTGATAGGTTTTCAGTTTTAGGACTTGGCTATGGGGTTGGGACCTTTTTTATGCATCTAGTTTGAATGTTCTCCACGTCTCTGCATAGGTTTAGTCCTCTTTAGTTCTCTGGCTTCCTCCTACAGTCCAAAGATATGCCGTTAATTGGTGACTTTAAATTGCCCATTGCATCTCACTCCCTGACTTCAGATGCACTGCTTATTATCAGATTGCACAGATTTGATTGGCTCAGTTGCATTATATTAGATTATTTACATTGCATGCAGTTGGTCTGCTAAACCAGCGCTGCAAAGAGTAGAAAAGCTGCGGTGGTTAAAATAGAAACACTCTGGCTCTGCAGGGCGACGTTTCTCCCAGATTGGGAGCCAGATTGGTGCTCGACTAGCGAGGCCTTGGAACAATGATTGTTGGTTTTGGTCTTTTCAAAGTGGCAGATAACCACTCAAATATTTGATTTCACAGCAAATAATCACCTCATCAGCTGAGAGTTGCAGCGTCCTCTTGTCTGTGAACTTTCCTTGTGGTTTAGTGCGGCAACCGATCTTTAGCACTCCAGCCGAACAGAGTAAGACGGCGCTGAAAACTCAATTTGTTTAATCAATGTGCAGCTTAATTCTGGTCGATAGATGCATCACTTTCCAATGAATCCAGAGCAAAAAAACAGCCATTGACTCCCAGTAAAGCCTTCACACTCCACCGACCCAGACGCTGTTAAAATTGAGTGATTCAAGTGAGTAAAGTGGGTGGGAGTGTGCGGACACTTTTCCCACTCACAGGCCTCGTCTCTAATTATCCACAGTGACTCTGCGCAGATCCCAATCAGTCAACGTATTCGTCAGATTTTTGAAGTCAAAAACTCTAAAAATGTTCCACGTTGAAAATGTGATGCATAATCAGCTACCATGAAGAAACAAGAAGGAGAGAGAGCAACAAATAGTTAAATTTTACATTCACTTCAATAGACTGGACAGACTTGAGTCCTCTCTGTCCTTGAGAAGAGATAAAGACAGAACAATGAACAGTGGAATGAATGAAATAATGACTTTAGATAAAAGTTAATGCCGTGTACTGGACTGGACTCCGACAGTTTTATTGGGTGCAGTCATATCCTGGTCCATTGTCTTTTAGTACGAGGCACTAAAACTAAGAAAAGAAGATCACCCTTTGGTAAACTAATTATTGATTTAACTCCCGGCTATAAAAACTGACACTTTTGGCAATATATAACAAAATACCAGGACACTAACCTTTTGTTAGCAGGTCGGAGTGGTTAGAACATTTCCCAAGGTTTCTATTGATGTAAGGTTGTGGGTTAATTTTTGGTATTTTGGCCCAAGAGGCAAATCTTTACGGACAATATTTTTTCATAGCCACCAAGAATCAGTCCAAAATATTAGTTTATTTCCATCCATAATCATGTGTTATGTTTAGTGCACGAGTGACTACGGCAAACATTTTTTGAGAAATGAAACGGGTTGCCATATTTGGATTAATCATCCATTCTTTCATACATGATTTGAACAGACAATAACACTTCTCAGCCAAACAGCAGCAGCAGTGTCGGTTAGCGGTTTGGATGACTGATTCTAGTGCAGCCAAAGTGTTCACAGATAAGAGACCTGGAAGAAAATGGCCATCAGAGAATGTATAGGAACGATTATTTCATCAAGTGAAGTTGGGAAGGGAGAGAGGGAGGACAGAGGAGAAGACGAAGGCGACAAATGGAGCGAGATGAAGAAGGGGGAGGAGGAGAAAATTGAACATTGGGTTGAAGTTGATTAATGGTGAGCGCAAAGGAACACGGGATTAAGAAAGTGGAAAGGAGAAAGAGGACAGAAAGAAATGGAGGGGGGGGTATCAGGGAGACAGATGCATGGGTGCTCAAGGAAAGAGGGAGGGATGAGGAAAAAGAGGAGGGTGGATTGGACTCAGTCCTCTTGGGTGTGCTGCTTTTATGTTCGTGTGTCTCTCCTGTTGGTCGTTCCCAACATGGAAAACCAAAAAAAAACATTGATCCTGCTCTGTCCAGAGATCGGCACTGATCCGTGATCCGTGACGGTCAGCCAGAACCGGACTGAGACTCTGAATTGCTGCAGTTTGTTGCAAGAATTTAATAATCCTGGCAAATAAAGATTACGTTTTGTCAAATGAATGATAGTAAATGCAGAAATAGACGATACTCACTTGAATAACTCAAAAGCCTTGTTCTGTTTCTCCTGAACAAACAGTCCCAAAATTAGCTTTAAGTTAAATATTCACCTGCCGGACTTGAACATCAATACTTACCACATTGATAACATCGATTTCTTGCACTCAATATAACCACAGTCAATGTAACGACTGACCTTTGGGCACTTTTTCTGTCTTCAGCATGGCCTTTTCTTGAACAGACCACCTCTGCTGCTCGGTGTTACTGGAGTTGGGACAATCTGCTGCTTCACCTGAACATTAGGGCTGCTCAATATGGTAAAATCATGTTGTGATTGTTCTGGGAGATTGCAATATGATTCATGATATGAGGCTCAAAGTCCAATTCACAAACAACAGCCGCAGCAGTGCTACCAGCCACCCGCTGTTATCAGCGTCTTCAGAGAGTTGGTGCTAACTGAAGTGTGTCCAGTGATCATGGCAGCAGTGATTGTAGGCAGGCAGTGCAGTATGTATCACAGTTATGTGCACAGATGGCCCAGATACAGTACAGTACCTGATATTGACCACGAGGGGAAAAAAACTGTCAGACAACATAAAACATAACGCTGCGAGAAGCGGAGACGGCGTTACAGCCTACCAGTCCAGCAGAGAGCAGAGTCTGAGAGAGACAACGACTCTTCATGCACCAAAAACTCGATACAGACTGAGTCAGACATCATTTGAATAAGTTCTCCTTCAAATCAAACATGATACAAATATGAGTGGAACGTTTGTTCTTGCAGCAGATTTTCATTCAATTCATAATTTAAGTGAGCACAGCAACCTGCGGTGGAGAAGTTGAGCCAGATTCAACATTTGGAGAAGCCCCACCCCACCCCAGCTACCAAATGATTTTTATATATCGGATTATTACACAGTGACGAAGCTCAAAGAGTCTCCGTCCACATTGAATGGCCGACTTAAGAATCAATACAACACGCTGCTTCATGTCGCTGATCCATCTGTTGGCGGTGTTACCCCCGGCGCCACCGTCCTTCCTTGTCCATCAGTTTTTACAGATGCCACACAGTGACGGTCGATCCACGGCTCTGACCGGCGCTCTCCACACACCGCTAATCACGTTTGGCTTTGATGTTTCCTTTTCCCATTCTCCAATTACAGCAGAGCTGAGTCGGCTGGATTATCACAAACCAGGGAGAGTGTGTGTTTGTGTGTAGAGGTGGTCGGTAGTTTGTCTTTTCATGTGTTTGTCGGCTTGTCACAGTGTGTGTGTGTGTGTGTGTATAAAGTAAGAGGCTAATGGAGGATTTTGAGAATGCAGTGTTTACCTGCAGGAGTGAGGACCGACTCACCTCCTTCCTCATCTCCACCTCTCTTTGTTCTCTCCATCTCCAGCCTGACAAAGCCTATAATTTCCATCGCTCCTCTCCTCTCCTGCTTCAGCTCTCTGATTGGTGCATCAGGCGTCTCTCTCACCTCCACACATCTTCTCGTTTTCTTCCCCCTTCATCACGTCTGTCACGGTATCATTGTCAGGACCTCTGTTCACATGAAGCAGGCGAAATCAGGTTTCTGTAAAGATCTCTGAGACACAGAAGAACAGGTTATATGTACGATATTAGAACATTAATACAGCTGCAAACAGGTATTCCCGACCCTGTGCATCGTTTACTCATGTACAACTGTTGGCTTTAAGGAGAGTGACTCAAGCACTCACAGCTACGTCCTGAATTAAGGACCATGTGAGCTCATCAGTGGTTTAAAAAAGGCACTTTCAGTGGATATACGTTAATGTACGCAAGGATTTCAACCCTATTTTTACATCTAACTGTGAATTTAGGATTTCTTTCAACCAAACAAGCGACTGCTGAACAGTGGAAGGACTAAAGATGGTTTTGGTGAGTTTTAATTCAGTTTTTAGTTTTATGTCCAGTTTGAAGTGATTTTGTCAATGGAGTCTGGTCGGCTTTAGAGATGTCTGTGCTCTAGTGCGACATCTAGTGTCAAACCATTTAGCACTGGTATCAAATCAGCAGACATGATGATTCTAATTAAAACATTTACTAAAACTTGAATTAAACGAGATGTTGTGTCATCTTTCCACGTGAAAAGGTCATTATAGGCAGCAGTGTATTTGATTGGTGCATCACTATACGATACGATTTAGTTCTTGTTGTTCACGTTAGATTTTTCTGGACGCTCGTCTTCAGTGAAAGAAAAAGATGTCTCAGTGTGAAAGTCTTCTCTCTCAGTATTTGCTTCATTTCCTCTTTAATCGAATCTCTTCATCTCCCTCCATCGTCTTAGTCAGCGCTGTGATTGGACGGGCAGGTCGTCGTTTCCACTCATCTAATCACTGCTGTGCTCTCGCTCTCTCTCTCTCTCTGTGTGTCTGAAGCCTCCCTCCATCTTTTCAATCAGATCTTCTCTGATTATCGTCATTACTGCACACATTATGACTCTGCTCTTGGCAGGAAGAATCCTCGTCTGCATTTAAAATGTCCACTGACGGGAACTATGAAATGATCCACATTTCATCCTCACACACACACACACACACACACACACACACACACACACACACACCAAATGATCGTATAGTCCCTTTGGGCTAATTACAGCCGAGGACTTTAATAGGCCAGAGAATGGTGCAGCGGTGAAATATGTCCACTGTAATTAGTAAGCTACTTATTCTAATGGAAGAACCACACACACACACACACACACACACACACACACACCATAAAGAAACCACAAACATGCAGAATGTTCTGGTTTTGTGTGGTTACATAATAAAAGTCCGGCTAGTTTTACTCCATTACTTTCATGTGAGAGCTGTCGTTACTCGAGTTTTAAATCCAAAGTAAAAAGATACAAAAGTTTATCTTAATGTCACGACCGTCTGAGAACGTTGAAGTTTCACCAACAGTTTCTGTCATCAGTCCATTCTGTTTGATATTCACACACAGAAAAACTCACCCAGGTATCAAAGCTCGTCTTTAAATTATGAATCAGTGCTGCTGCGGCATCACATCGACACACTCGTGTTGTGTTCTGATGTAACTCTGCAAATATACTAAATAAATACTAATAAATATACTGAACGTTCTTGTGTTTTTAAACTGTTCAGTGTTCTTAGTTGTTAACCTCAAAAAACCAAAACACTGTTTTGCCTTATAACTGACATGAAAATATCACATGACTGCCTAATAAATAAACGTTTTGCCATGAAATATTACGGTGCTTTACCGTACAATTAACAGTCTCTAATATAAAATACTTTATTGTATAAATTCCCTTAAAATGACGTTTAAATAAAGGTTTTGAAATTTGACTGTGTTTTACTGTGTATATTAAAACACAGTCATATATCATGGCATGTTTTACGGTCTTTAACTGTCGATGTTTGACAGTTTTTCACTGTAAAATCTACAGACATTTTTAACAGTGTGCACTAAAGAAATTATTTAGGCCAGTTTTTCTATTAGAGGAGCAGCTGACTAATCCCTGTTTTAGAGGGAGAGGAGAATAATCTGGCTTTGTGTGTGTGTGTGCGTGTCGAGCACAGCCAGATATTTGTTACCACACAGGGAAATACAATGAAAATGGCCCCATTGTCTTGGTCCAATTCACCCAAAAACATAAAAACAACACAAGGCAGCAGGAAGGATTAGAGCCGGTGGTTGGAAACAAAGCTTTCATCCCAAAATGGAAAAACACAAAATGAACCAAATACTCAGAAACAAGAAGCCAAATATGAACTGAAACCAAATATGTCCGCCTCTTTTTCTCGACTTTTTCAGCCTGAATAGCTTCCACAGAACGTAAAGTCTACAACCTGTACGCACAAGCTGCACGTGACGGACACGTCGACATATTTATATTTAGTTTTGGGCTGGAGTCGCCCCGCAAATGCTGTCGAGAATCCCCCGAATTATCTCGCAGTTGTCAGTCGAATCACTGCGGTTTCTTTTGGTTGCATCATCGTGCACAGAGCGACACAGGATGTGGTGTCAGGTGATGGAGGAAATAGACGGGCGCGACGTCGGCTAAACTACTTTTTTTTTAACCCGGCCTCCTCGGCTGCTGTCCCGTCTGATTGACGCTCGGGCTGACAGAGCTGTCAGCAGCCAGGCGGAGAGAGATACTTTTTATAACTGAACTATGACCGGGGCCGACACACATTCTTTGACTGTGTTTTTATCACAGATGATGATAAAAGACACCAGAACTCGAGCCTTGGAGATAATAAATGGGATCTGACATGTCGGCTGTTGGAGGAATTTGGAGTGTAGGACAGTCGCTCTGCAGGTGAGCTGAGTTAACATGTGTTCAGGTCTCCCAGTGCACTGTGGGTACAAGATCCAGCGATGGCCCCCAAGTAGGATTTGCAGTAATGTTGTCAGTGAGATAAAATGTGGGAAAAGGAGGCACTATATCAGATTCAGGATCTAGAGATATCTGATTCTGAATTGTTGCATCGCTTTATCAGTTATTCTGTTTGGATGCCGGGAGGTGCATCGATGATGTGAGCCACCTGCAGGTATTTGAAATCAATCTTGCATTTTGTGCAGAAAACACTTCACCCTGCTGAGTTTGAAGTTTTCTTTCTTTGGCTTAAAGATTCGAAATCCAAACTAAGAAAAACTTTTAATTTTCTTTTTCGGAGTTTGCCTTGCTGACTGTCACGACCAGTAAAAAAAGCGTCTGCACACCAGTCCTGGTCGCCCTCTTGGAGAACCTCCACTCGCCGATAAAACCTCCGATAATTTAGGCAAACTACATTTGTTCTGCAGCTCACAGAGGTGCCTCGGTGTCCTTCTGTTCAAAGTCACTGTCATCAATCTACAACTTCATTTAAACCTCAAGGGGCATTTAAATGCGCTCGGTCGCTCTCCACATACACACTAACCCTCAAAGACAGTACCTAACACCCTAATTTCAATATCAAACATGCACTGTGTGGGGGACAAAAACAAAACTAAAGCCAGATAATTAGAAAAGAATATTAGAGCGAGAGGTTATAGTTGGTAAATGACAGAAATGAAACACTCTTTGAGGAGATGAACGGATGTCTATACAGGTGTTCAACCATAAATCATATTGTTTTTGATGACACTACACCCCTCGAATAAATGTATGAAAATAAAATACAAGATAACGATGCCAGAAAAGGTATTGATGCATTTTGTATTTTCAAAATGTAAGAAAATATATTTGGATGTTCTGAATTTGTACAAAAAAACATTGAGATTTTTATACTGTACAAAAGCTGTGAGTTTGAACCTTACAGGACAGAAGAACAGGAAGTCCAGTGCTACTGTATCTAAGAAATATTATTGCTCTGAACCGGAGCTGAAGATGGAAGGTTGTGCTGAAAGTGTTAAAAGCGAGGAGAAGCTTGATCAGTGGGTACAGCTCTGTTTCAAATTAAAAGCCCTCGAGGGTTTCATACTCAGTCCAGCAAGTTTTAACCTGGTCTTTTTTATGTTTTATGAATCATAGAGAAAGAATTTTGAACATAGAATTCCACTCCGAAGTCGAGACAACTAAAACTACTTTTGTTCGTGTCTGCAAAAAGTTTCATTTTAAAAGAACATGTTGGTTTGAGGAGGGAAAATATTCATTCCATATTTCAGTCAACGTAAAGCAGCTGAAAGAGTTTTTATATTGTAATATTTTGTCTACATTTCAGTCAAGGTTTAGGAAGAATCATAGCACCATTACAGCTTCGAAAGTCGTAGATTGGCACTTGAAATGGTTGACCATTTTATACCAAGCAGTTTGGTTGGTTCTTTGACTACCTCATGGACAGGACCCAATGTGTCATATTTGATCTCTAATGTAATCCATCTGTAACGGTGTCCCACAGGCCCATTTCTTTTTACTATTTTTGTAAATAATTTGGGTCAAGTTGTGACAGATGCTTGTATTCGTCCATATGCAGATGATACTGTTTTTTACTGCAGTGTGTCAATCCGTGCTAAAGCTGTTGCAAACTTGCAAAGTGCTTTTAATATTGTACAGAAAACCTTGTCTCAAATGAAACTTGTCTTCAGTGCTGATAAAAACTAAGCTCTTATTATTTTCTAATGCCAAGAGTAGACCACAGAATATCCCTTCAGTGGTCGCTGTTGAAGAAAAGGTTATTGAGAAGGTTAACTCCTTGAAATACCTGGAGGTGGTGATGGATGATTCTCTGGCTTTTAAGCTACTTGTCATCTTAAATTAAGGTTCTATTTTCGAGACTTGTTGCTGCCTCGATTTTACCGTTATCGGATCATCGGTTCTTGTATACATGCTCCAGCATTGCATATGATCGTCACAGCTTACCATGCTTCTCTTAGATTTATCATAAACGGCCTCGACTCACCGTTTTGTATGTGTTTTTATGCACTTGTTCTTGGTTTGTGCTGCGGTCTGTCTCAGCCAGGCTTCCCTTGAAAATGAGATTTTTAATCTTAATGAGACCTTTCCTGGTTAAAGGTTGAATAAATAAAACATGCTTACTCTTCCACGGTCTGAAAGAGTAACCTTTTCTGACATTTTTCTCATGAGGTGACAAATTCCGTGAGAGCGTCAGTAATCTGTACTCATGAAACATCTGTCTGCACACACATGACCACACAACTGCAAAGAAAACGAATATAATCACAAACCTACAGCATATAAACCAGTGTACCCTCCTCCCACCTGAACACACTCTCAGTAACACACACTGAGAGCAGTCAATAGGAGGTGTCGGTAGCAGTGTGGCGGCTCAGCACTGCTGACAGAGACTTCTTTATTTCCCATCAATCAGTGGGGCTGAATTAAAGACATCGATTAGCCTCGGCAGCTGCGAGTTTCACTTGATACTGACTTTTAGTGGCGTGAGACGCGGCAGAGGTCAGCGGGGTCGGCGCGCTGACCTCCGTGTGATGATAAAGACTCACGTCAGCAGGTATCCAATCTGCTTCAGAGGAGCTGCACGCTGCATCCTAACTGCAAACTGCAGGAAAGCAAATTTCCCCATAGTTTAATATATTATCCCAAATTTATGATCATCTTTATCAACTGGTCCCACACGCCTGCTTGTTCTCCCATAAATCTTTGCTGCAGAGACGGTTTCGGGTGATTCATTATTAAGAGATAAAACGATGAAAGGGAAAAAGACTCAAAGTGCGTCAGATTAGTTTAGAAAAGACTAAAAATAAGACAAAGGCATTAAAGAGGAGATATTAAATTATTAACACCGTTAAAAATCTCAGCTCCAAAACTGAGAAAAATGAGAGGAGCGCTGTCTTTTTATGGAAACAAGCTGCACGATTGGCAAACAAAAAAACACAATGTGTGTTTATCAGGTGAGACAACATAACACCAAGCACAGCATGAAGCAACAGGACGCTTTTCAGAATAGAAGGTTTTATGTGGTTTGACATGGTGAGAAAACATCTATATTAAATGTAAGTGCAAACTCTTCACTGCCGACGTATTACACTTGTTTCTTTATGGTTATGTTTGTGCAATTAAATATTGAAAAAGTCGATTTGAGCCTTCGAGTGTGACCGTTTGGAGCTGCTGTAAACATTTCGTTCTCAGCGGACGAGTACATTTATTGACACGAACAGTCTTTGTCGATTAAGCCGCATCGTGATGTAATCTCATTAAAAGGTGGAGGTGATTGGCACAGACACTGGTGGTGGAGGTGGAGGAGGATCATGATGACAGCCGGCAGAACAGATACGACGGTGTGTCTGGGTTTTTTTGGATTTATATTCAATTTCTGCCATATTCTGTGACTAGTTTTCCAAAACCTTACACACTGGACCTTCGAAACTGACACAAGAGAGGTACTTACAAGGTCCGAGTCTAAAGCACGAGGCCGCTGACCACAACCTTCTTTTTGATGAGTTGGGAACAAGAACATGTTGACCGTCGATCACAAACCAGTTTTATTTTTGCAGCAGTGATGAAGGTCGAGGTTCTTTGAAGGCGCCTCCTACAAACTTGTTTTGTCATAATTCGAAGGACTTTTCTGTCTTTGTACCTGCAGACATTTAACTATGAAGCTCCAGTTTTATTCATCTGAATTTTGAATTGATTGTTTTTCTATCTCCACATTATGTGTCAAAGCAGGTTAATACAACATACATGCTGCTTTATGAGTCTTAATTAGTGGACTGATTGTTTGAACACACTGTACCGCTGTGTTTATGTGCTTTACATGTGAAGCTGAGCGTGACTGAACGTGAGCATCTGTGCTCGACCCTGAATAATTAAATTTCATTTATATATAGTGAAGAAACGACGCACACTTTGCTGTTGTTGTTGAGTTATATTCGGTCGACCGAGCCGTGAATCACACACTTCCTGGTGCGATCCTCAGAAAAGCGAACAGCTCATGTCATTATTAACCGCTGCACTTCATGACTCAGTTGATAATCCTGATCGGGGTCGGAGGCACACACTCAGACGGGCACAATAACTTTAGTCGCCTTCAGGTCACGTTTGGAGTCATGAGTGGTCGGGCTCGCGTGTCGGGAAGAGAGAGAACACAGAGTGATGTATTCAATATGAATAAGGAGCCTGCAGGACTGATGTATCTTAGCTCTGCTTCATACAGTATACATAACACACACCCACACACACAAACCATTTCCCTCTCACGCTCACAGGTGGCTCATTGTTTGAGACGAGTTTCAGTGGAAATCTCTGTAACCGCTGAGAGGAGGCAGAAGTGCAAACACAACAGATTTTCAGAGGAAACCACGACAGACTGTTCATCCTCAGATTTGACTGAAGACGTCTTTGTCTTAGAGAAACAGTACTGTGTGATGATTAACTAATTAGTTCTTTATGAATCCTCCCCTGCAGAGGCGTGAACGTCGATATCATGCGATTCACTAAAGACCACGCCAGTATGGTTTATTGTATGTTATGGATGAAAGTGGAGGAGGGATGAAGTAGTAAAGGATGACGGGAGAAATCAGGGTTGTAGATTGTATTAGAGCCCCAGCGGTTTCTGCATGTTGGCGAACGAGGCGGGAGGTAACTGAGTCAGAGAAGAAGTGAATGGATGAGGCGAGCTTCAGTACTTCAGGTGTAGAAATGGGATGAGTTCAAGGTGTGGTCTTTCTTCCCAAATCTTCATTTCTACAACTCTGTAGTCCCATTCCTCACTTTGAATGTCAACGTTTTTCTTCTTCCAGTTCTTCTTGGAGGCTGCCACAGTGTGGTGAAGGACTGGGAAAGAGCACGGTCAACAATATCAATGTTAATTCCACGTATGGATGGCATCCAACCCTAGTCTCTACATGAAAGTCCACCCGTCCATCCGTTAGGCTGAAATAACAGTTTCCTCACACGTGAAACATGATTTGTCCTGTTGGAATATTCCCCTGATGAATGTAAAGTCACATGTGCCTCTCGTTTTAGCTCTGGTTTGGTCTCCACCACCTTCATTGTTCCACTTTCCACCAGATAGTCTCGAACAGTCAGTCAATGAGCCATAAAGCTAAAACTATCAGCTAAAAGATGCTAATACAATGACAACTGGTTGGTCAACTTTCTCCAGGACGTACAGGGGACCTTCCAGTCCTCACAACATCGTCCTTGTATAGTGCCTACAGTCTGTAGATGATGATAAATGCTGAACCAGAACCAAAGACTATCAGCATGCCAGCGAGGTATGCAGATGTGTTGCTACCATACAGCATCTCGCACTGACCCTGACTTAATTCAGTGTCATAGATATCCCAATAATCTCAATAAGGAGCCAAATGTTTGACTGCTAAATGAATGGGAAAGACACGAGTCCCTCTACGTTTTATGCTGTTAGTTTTAGTATTGCATGGTAGCAGCATATTGTAGCAGTACAGGAGCTACACTGTTGAATGGTGATTTATTTTCTCTTGTAGACTATTTTTGAGGAGAGAAAACTGCTGACATTGTTTGATTTTTGGGTAAAAATTGGGCAAAAGTTAGAAAGTAGCTAACGTCAGCATCCATCCGTAGATACAAAATCGAATTCAGAAACTCTGGAGGTGAAAAAGGAGTGTGTGTTAAAATACCTGCATGGCTACAGATTTACAGCATCTCCAGTGATTTACAGCATCTCAGCTTGCATGAGGTGAAATCATCGACTTTAACGACGATGCAAACCTCTGCAGTGATGGCAGCTCATGTCAAGGTTAAGAAATGGTACGCTCCACTTCGGGGTGTCTGAAATCATCTTACTGACTGTTCCAGTCATTAATATTCTGATATTTGTAATTCTGGGTAAGCAGACCTGTTGTCTTTGCAGATTAATAATTAATAACAATCTGAAGGCATACTGTCATACGTGGATTCATCAGGACATCTGTTCTCTAATAACATTAATTAGCAGCAGCAATAGCAGCATTGTGCTGCCATTACTACACTATACTGCTGCTACATAATGAAGGTTGTGTCCTCCTTTCCATCTCACACACACTCAGCCAACAGATAGCTATTTCTATGCACCTCAACACACACACTGAGCGCTCCCCCACACATTCCCAAACAGACAGAGATGCTTTGATGTGAATGTGACCCAGTAAAATGAAATGAAAGGGGCCTTTAGAGGGACGAGCAGCGTATCCTCCACTGTCACCATTTTGTCGATTCGCCACACTCGGCTGCTGCAGCATCTCCTTTTCTCTCTCAGAGCTTTCCCTTCCTCTTCTGTCCACCTTCTCTCTCTCTCTCTCTGACTTCCTCTCCAGCCTTCCATTAAAAATTGATTCGGGCCTCGCTGTGATAAGATGCACTGTTGGTTTCTACGGCTGCAGCTGCAGCAGCGTGTCGGGAAACTCCGCCCTTTAGCCAGTCAGATGACAGCAGCGACCCACGCTCACGCCGAGGAGTTATTTCTGGTCTTTTTCTTCTCTTGGTTTATCTCTTCTTTCTCCTAAACTAGCGTCTGTTAACTCCTGTTGATGCTACACGGACTTGTAATCAGGTGAATGGCGTCTGTCCTCCGGACTCCGGGTCGGATCTGTAGGAGTGTTTCAGAAGCATGGAGCAGTATGTTGAAGCCTCGTGACTCTGAGTCTGGTGTTTTTGTGGTATCCTGCCCTCTCGTCCTCATCTGCTGATTTCCAGACGAGCCGTACTGTTTGTTACCTGAACATGACTTGATGACTTAATGGCATGCGGCGAGTGAGAGGGTCCGCCTCGCAAATCAATCGGAGCGTTCGAGTGGGTGACTCACCAATCTGCTGTTCAGTGAAAGTGTCAGCTGATTCTGGTCGAGGGCCAGTCGCTTCCAGCCTCTTTACCTGTTTAACCTCCTCTCACCTCATTAACCTCCCCCCTCCACGCCATCCCGTCTTTGAATCAACCTCCTCCTCCTCCTCGCAGCTCCAGACGATCCTCCGAGCTCCCTCTCACCCCACCTTCGTTGGTTTTCATTGATCCTGTCATAACCATGAACCAACCAAGCCTCCTTCTTCAGCCTTCTCTCCCTCTTTCTGCCCTTTCACCTCCTGTCACACTGTTAAAAATGCCTCAATCAAACTGTGATAGTAAAAGGCTGTAAAATGTGCCATGAAATATGACTGTGTCTTATACTGTATACAATAAAACATTTATATGCCATTTTAATTCATACAGAATAAAGCATTTCACATTAGAAACTGCTAATCGTACGGTAAAACACCAACGCCAAAACGCCGACCTTAAACGTGAAATCAACCGTACTCGTAAGAAAGTAAACCACAGTTCAGTCTTTTATTATTTATAGTCATATTTTATGCAAAACCTTTATAAATTCCCTTAAAATGCCACATAAATACAGAATAAAGTAGGATTTTATATCAGCATTTTATTAGTATCACTGTTAATTATACAGTAAAACGCCGTAATATTTCATGGCATATTTTACGCTCATTGTTTTTCACTGTAAAAGCTACAGGCATTTTAAAATATGGAATAAAACACCAACAAAAGACTCAATGCTGAGTGAAGGAAGAGTGATGGAGGACGGAGGAGAGGAAGGAAGGCTGAGCGAGGAGGGAAGATGAGGAAGGAAGGAGGATGAAGGATGGAAAGTGGTAAAATAAGTCAGAACGCTTCGATCGAGACGTAATGACAAATAAAACATCTCATCTGAAGGAAACAAAGAGACAATACAGGAGGACGGAGGAGGACGGAGGAGGACGGAGGAGGACAAGAGGCCGATGTGTCGCGATAAGACAGAGCAGAGGACGAAGGGGAGGAGAGAGGAGGTGAGAGGACAAGTGGGCATTGATTTGGCTCATTGACTGAGGATGGAGGAGTCGGGGTGAGAGGGGGAGGTCGCTGCGTAGCATCTGCTTTGTGCTCACATTACCCAGAGGGCCTTGCAGCCAGCTAACCGGGACGAGACTCTGCTGTCCAAACAAATCTACGTCTGATCTGTACGTCATCACATCTGTCCAGGTGTGTCGGACCCGTCCGTCCTCCTCCCATCTGTCTCCTTCACTCGTCCTCTGTCCTGTCTCCTGTGGTTTACCTGACGCTGCAGACTGAATAAGGTCAGGACAGACGCTCTGTAGACGCTCTGTTCTGTCTCCATGTCTTTCCTCGTCTCATCCTTCATCTCCTCTCTCCTCTGTCTTCACAACCTGTTCCTCTCCTCTCTCCTGTCCTTAATTTTGCCTCCTCTCTTCACCTTGTCCTCTTACTCTCCTCCTCTCTCGTCTCATCTCCTATGTCCTCTTCTCCTTATTCCTCTTCTCTGTCCTCTTCTCCTCTGTTTTCTCTTCTGTCTCCTCTCCTCTGTCCTCTTCTCCTTATCTCATCTCCTTATCTGTCTCCTCTCCTCTGTCCTCTTCTCCTTATCTCATCTCCTCTGTTTTCTCTCCTTGTTTCTCTCCTCTGCCCTCATCTCCTCAACTGTCTCCCCAACTGTCTCCTCTCCTCTCTCCTGTCCTCCTTCATCTTTCCTCTTCTCCTCCCTTTGTTGTATTCTCGTCCGCCTCTCCTCTCTTCTGTCTCCTTTGTCCTTTCCTTGTCTCCTCTGTCTTCTCTCTCGTGTCCTCCTTCCTCCTCTTCCTCCCCTCCAGCAGGCGACACAAACTCTTCTTCAGTATGGAGTTTTCCTCTCTGCCTTCGTCACATCGAGCTCGTCGTCGCATCGTCGTTCACACTGAAACCGTCACCGATCTCGTCAGCTCGGATCGCCGCAGAGTTTGATCTCGTATAAAATCACAGAGCGCCGTGACGTGACCGTCACAGGAGAGCGGCGAGCGGCGAGCTCGGTAATCCTGTCAGCGTTCGGCGGATGATCGTAATGTTGCCAAACTGTGACGGTGTTTGTCTCCGCCATGATAAAAGCATTGTATGTAAAGCAGGGCGGGAGATTTCACACCGGCTGTCGACGCTTTGCTCTGGTCAACAACATTTGATTCTTCTTTCTGATGAGAGCAGCTCAGATTTCCAGTTTCAGGAGGAGACGGCGAACAAACCAAATCACCAAAACACTGAATCAAGTTCTTCAATACGAGAGCCGGTAGAAGTGAAGAGGAAGAGATCGATCTGAGCGAGTTAGATGAATTGTTGCAGCCTGCTGCAGTTTTCAACTTAAAAGCATGTCTCCAAATCTCTGCAAAGATCCTCGGCAAGCCGAAAAAAGCTTGTTGAGTGTGTCTGAGCAGTAAATGCACCTGAAAACACGAGCGAAGAGGCAGCCAGTCTAAGTGTATCACACGTGAATCGATGACACTAGCGCTGCATTTAAAGGACGATTTGAAGCGGTTTCTGATATCATCTTAATCAATAATAGAAAATGGAAGCTGTTTGTTTGGATGGTTAAACACATCCAGCGAGAAGCGTCTCAAGGTTCGCACTGAAATGTTTGTTTTTGTCGTTCATCAAATATTCAGAGCTTCCAGCTTCTCGAGTGCTTTCTCTGTTTTACATCACTGTAAACACAACGCAAAGTTTAGCTTGAGCTTCTGGACTGTTGATTGGACAAAACAGGCAATCTGAGCTCTGGGAAAATGTGTTTAATCCCTCAGAGAATCATTCTTCGCTGCCCCACATTGAAGATTTTCTCTTAGCTTTAGAGCCGCCGCTCTACGGCCGACCTCCGTCACATGATTTTCCACTTAAAGGGGGGAGGAGGAAGATAAGTTAAATATATAGAGAGGGGAAAATTACAGTCCTTTTGTTGTTGGAGTGCAGCTGCAGGTGAGGGTGGAGGAGAGGGTGTTAGAGAGCGGAGGGATCTTCCAGTAAGTAGAAGGATTTAGCCGGTTGTGGCGTAGCTCCTGCAGAGATGCCTGCAGGCCTGGATTTCTTCTCCGACTCGGGACACGAATACAATGAATTCACCGTCACACCGGCCTCGAGCTCCTTAAAGCGAGCTCTCCTGTCAGAGCTTCTCTCTGTTCAGTCTGTTTATAAGCTGCCTGCATCATTTGTTGCTGCGGTGCTCAATAAAGAGGCAACATTATTGCTAACCAAGCGGCAACCTCTGTGGCTGTGAAGTGAAGCCAAAAACTGCAGTTCCTCTTGTCGTCCACTAGAGGCTGGCTCCAGAAGTGAGTCAGTTTGTCCCCATCCTTGTCTCCTCTCCTTGTCTCCTCTCTCATTCTTCCTTTTCTATAGTTTAGTTTTCTATCTTCTTGTGTCCACCTCAGTCCCTCCTCTTCCTCTCAGAACACAATAAATCCTCCAGCAGGCGACACAAAGTCATTGTCACATCGAGTCCGGGAGATCTCAGACAACTACGACGAAAATAAAGTAAAACTTTAGGAGAGAGGCGTTTAGTACTTAAGATATGGCCCCTCTTTGCAGAACCTCTGTATATCTGGTGCTTGTTTATTACACTGAATCTTTCCACCTTTAGTATGTCCCGTTGAACCATCAAACCGCATGTCTCACGCTCTGAGCTGCAGTTCACACGGACCTCTTCCTCTGGCCTATCTAACTACTGTAAGACTTTTATCATGAAGCAGCTTCCTGTTGTAGAGCGGCTGCTCCCTCTGCGCTGAGTGAAAGTAGGTCTGCATTAAAGACGGGGACACTTTTCTTGTCAGCAGAAAAGTTAAGTCGAAGATGAAGAAAAATGCTCTCAGGAAAGTTTAAACCAACATCAAACCTCCGACTCGTCACCCTGTTAACCACCTTTATGTGTGCTGCTCCTGTTGTGGAGCAGCACACATAAAGGTGGTTAACACCTGGGGTCCTGTCAATGGCTTTTGCAGTCGTAGGTAATTGCCCAGAGGGTTTGTGAGTTCAAATAAAAGTGATTTGTACTATTTAGAGACTCAAAAAGAGAGTCAGCACCTCCAAGTCTGAGGCTGTGGATCTCTGACAGAAAGAAGAAAGAAAAGAAAGGAAACTGTGGAATGCTCCCTCCGGATTGGGAGCGAGTTGCTGCCCCAAGCGAGGGAGTTCAAGTATCTCGGGGTCTTTTTCAGGAGTGATGGGAAAATGGAGCGTGAGATGGACCGGTGAGTACTGCAAACATTGTACCGTACTGTAGTGGTTCAGAGGGAGCTGAGCCGGAAGGTTCCAACCCTCACCTCTGGTCATGAGCTTTGGGTAGTGACCGAAAGAACGAGATCACGGATACAGCTTCCTCCACCAAGTGGCCGGGCTCAGCCATAGAGAGAGAGTGAGGAGCTCGGACAGCCAGAGGGAGCTCGGTGGAGCTTCTGCTCCTTTGCATCAAAAGGAACCAGCTGAGGTGGTTCGGGCCTCCTGGGCTCCTTCCTTTGGAGGTCTTCCATGCACGTCCAACTGGGAGGAGACCCGGGCAGACCCAGAACCTGCTGGAGGGACTGCATAGCCCATCTAACCTGGGAACGCCTCGGGATCCTCCAAGAGGAGCTGGGATGTGTTGCTGGTTAGACCTGCTGCCACCATGACCCGACCTCGGATAAGAGAGAGGAAATGGACGGGTGGAGTGCTCAGCATTTTAAAAAAGGACCTGTCAGATGGGAACGGAGTCTGTTTTTAAAAGATGCATCCACCTAACTGATGGTTTTGCTTGTTGCGGTGAGAAAAACACCACAGGCGACGTACAAACACAAAACCGTTTCACCAATGCAAATGAATTAGCATTAGCAGTCGAGTCTAGCTGCTTCCCGTGTTTGTGGATGAGAGCGAGACAACACCACACACCCGCCTCCGTGCAGGGCAGATGTTAGTGGGTCTGTCCTTTGTTCTAGTTCATTCTGTGAGATGAAAGCAGGAGGGTCACCTACATTCTCTACACCGGTTTCCTTTTAAAACTTCACCTTGAATTGAGCTTGTGTCGGACAGCGCTCCCTCCTCCTCCTCCTCCTCCTCCTCCTCCACCTCCTCCTCCTCCTCTCTCGCTCTTGACTTTGTGAACACTGAGCTCGAGCTGTTGTCAACATTTCATGTCTTCTCAGGTAAATTAGGGCGCTGTTGCACCTGAGTCAGCCTGAAAAGCTAAACTTCAAGGTTGTAACTCAATCAGCGCTCGGCGAGGCTGCTGCAGCGAGGAGTGACGAATGAAAAGAAAGTGATAAATAAAGAAAAGCACCATTTCTTTAAAATTAAATAAATGGGAAACATTTCAGCGACGTCGTATAATGGATGTGTTTAAGCGATCACAGTATTCATCAGGGTCTAATGGAGGAGGAGAAACAGCCCACCATATGGCATATTAAGCTAAAATATGGGCAGAAAAGCAATCTTAATGTCTCAGCCACCTCCCTGAGGCTTTCACGAGTGTGGCCCTGTTTTGGTAACATGTTTTAAATTTAAATGTGACACACACCATTAGTTACCAAGAAGAACTTCCTGCCTTCGCCTCTTGAATCTCTCTCACCTCGTCATCCAGCCTCTCCTGGTGAAATTAAACTATTCTTCATCTTATCCCCCGTGGACGCTCGCGCTCCCTCCTCGCCTTGTGGCCTGTTCCGGCCTGTTAGTTGCATCCGTGCTGCCTCCGCGACCCCGCGACCTCTGACAGGGTTTGATACCCAACGGGACGCCGGGCTCTGCAGAACTGTGGAGATAATTGGTGTTTTTTCTTGTCATGGCCTGTTCTACATCTCTCTTTGTATATATTAAATAAGAACATGTTCCTGTTGTTGTAACTGTTTGATTAAAGCCGGTGTATTCCTGAGGGAAACTTTCCTGCAAACAAACACGCTGAGTTTCTCCATAATTTTACACTTTCCCAGTTTAATTAATGACTTAGTTTTAATTTCTGTCATCTGTTCCCACTGCTGATAGCAACCCATTGTCCTATATGTAAACTGAAGCTGCAAATGACTATAAATTTCATTATCGACCATCTGTCCATCGTTTAGTCGATTAATTGATCAGTTTTTGTTGCAGAAAATGTCAGAAAATGTCACAGCTGCAGCTTCCTGTTGTAGCTAATGCTAAATAACCCCAAAGATACTCAGTTTATTGTCAGAGGACTAAGGAAACCAGACAATGTTTTGAGAAGCTGAAATTACAGAATTTGGACATTTCTTCTTTAAAAAAGAGTTGATGATTGACTACTTGTTGAGTAGAGGATGTTAACATGCATCATGATTGGCACAGTAACTTAACTATGTGTGTTATGGTTGTGAAATCATAGCTATTATATGTTGTACTTGCACCATATCAATTATATATTTATTTACCACAACCCCATGATGGTACCAACTCATCAACAGATAGCTGTAGCCTTGGTATGACCTGCTAAAGTAGCTAACTGCTAATTAACTGCTGCTAATTGAATCTGTCGTTGGTAGGCAACAGAACCGAGCTCAGCAGTTTGACCAGACTAGGCCAACAGGGAATAACGTTACACTACCGAGGTGATTTACAGACTTTATGATGGAAACATTGATAAGTAGTGAAGCGCTAACTGTGGTTAGCTCGGTCAGCCGTATAGCTAACTAAACTGACTCAGTCCGGGATGCCAGGAGCCAAACCCGGCAAGAAAACCAGCCTGCTGTGTTCACTGTTAGACTGGACACTGCTGGTTCAGAGGTTCTGTTGCTGTGTTCACTGTTAGACTGGACACTGCTGGTTCAGAGGTTCTGCTGCTGTATTCACTGTTAGACTGACACTGCTGGTTCAGAGGTTCTGTTGCTGTGTTCACTGTTAGACTGACACTGCCGGTTCAGAGGTTCTGTTGCTGTGTTCACTGTTAGACTGACACTGCTGGGTCAGAGGTTCTGTTGCTGTGTTCACTGTTAGACTGGACACTGCTGGTTCAGAGGTTCTGTTGCTGTGTTCACTGTTAGACTGGACACTGCTGGGTCAGAGGTTCTGTTGCTGTGTTCACTGTTAGACTGGACACTGCTGGTTCAGAGGTTCTGTTGCTGTGTTCACTGTTAGACTGGACACTGCTGGTTCAGAGGTTGTGTTCGGTCACTGGTCCCTTCCTCTGTTTTTACAGGAAACACTTAAAAATGAGGAAGTAAACAGTCAACAACTCCTGACTCGCACCAGTCCATCAGTTTTACAAACAAACCATGAATTTGCATCAATTCGATGATCTTTATTCCTGACATGTTGATTGCATGCTGCATGTTTTAATCCACTTTGCTGCTTTAACTTGTGAGTTAATTGACTCGTCTAAAGGCAGTCTGACCTCCAGCAACTTTATTAAAGCCATTAATACTCAGCCATATTTAATTTGAAGAGGCTGACATTTGGTACCGGGGGATAACTGAACGGAAAGGTCAGCCGTGTTTTTCTTTGTTGTGTTGATTTACACGTTAAAGTTTGTATAAGCTGCAGACGGTTGCGTCGGGTGGATGACATGGAGGCTCTTCATTATTCCATACGTCACTGTAGATGACTCAGAGCCTTCTCACTGCCATTAATGCAGACGCTATTGCTGCATTGTCAGCTGATATATGATAACTAGGGCAGGGTATTGTATAGAAAATGACCATGCCAACACCGGTAACCTTAAACACTGATACCTTCATTTGACCTGCTGTTGAAGCTCATTGCCTTGTGAACACAGTGCAGCTGTCCACCCTGAAGTTCTCTACATGCATGATAATCCTTCTACATTATATGCAGAAGCCTCAGGTGTGTTGTGTACTTCAGAACGTTGAGTCTTTTTATTCTCGATCTGGGTACAAGAAGGATCGAACGCAGGTATCGTTTCACTGCAGATGTTTCGATACCGCTTGGTGCCGGCTCATTCTGCTCGATATCTTTGAGGTGTCGAGTATTGATGCTCAGCTCTGGTGATAACCATGTTGAGAAATCGTTATTTTAAAACCCAGATCAGTTTCCAGACCTGAGGCACCTGTTTATTTCTCAGGTCTGATTAGAACAAGTGATATATTCATTGTTTTGACCTGACTTTTGACTCCAGCAGTTTTCAAGACATCGTTCATACAGTCTCC